>JAODUO010001519.1:35000-70000 GCA_025642075.2 Ridgeia piscesae
AATGACCAGTGTTACTAATTGTTTAATGACTGCAAATGAATAATAACATTTGAACCACGAGTGCTGGAACATTTCAGTCATTACTGCTCCTTGATCATTGTGGACAGTTATTAATAACTACGTAGTTATTGAAGTAGTTTAATTTCCCTTCATATTCCCACGTGTAAAATCCACTGATCTGGTCTTGTAACTGCCGGGTAATAATATGCCACAGCTAGCCATTATGATTGTAATGTACACCTGTATACTGAACTGTGCAGCAGCTTGCCATGTCGAGTGTACATTGAACACTGGGGCTGTGGTTCTAGAAGAGAAGCGGCAAATCGTTGTATTAATGTATTTATCAAATGTTTAATTCAAATCGTCACTATCCACGTGGGTCGATTAAGAAATGGTTGGATGCATTTACTTTGGGTTTACAGTAACTTTATTCCTGTGTTTTATGGTATATGTGTATATATATGTATATGTTTGTGTGTAACACCTATGTTGTGGTTAAAGAGTTTTGGGTTTTGTCCGAAATAAAGAATTGTCCGTTACCGCTCTCCGTGTCCATCCTTTACCCACAGACCGTGATACACTATTTGTACTTCGTTACAGGACACTATTTGTACGTCGTTACGTGACACTATTTGTACATCGTTTCATGACACTATTTGTACGTCGTTAGATGAAACTATATGCACGTCGTTACATGACACTATTTGTACGTCGCTACATGACACTTTGTACATTGTTACATGACACTATTTGTACGTCTCTACATGACACTATTTGTACATAATTACATGACACTATTTGTACGTCGTTACATGACACTATTTGTACATCGTTGCATGACACTATTTCTACATCGTCACATGACACTATTTGTATAACGTTACAGGACACTATATGGAAGTCGTTACATTACACTATGTATACGTCTTTACATGGCACTATTTGTATATAGTTAAATACACTATTTGTACGTTGTCATATGACACTATTTGTACGTCGTCACATGACACTATTTGTACTTCGTTACAGGACACTATTTGTACTTCGTTACAGGACACTATTTGTACTTCGTTACAGGACACCCGTGGTTGGATATCCTGTACAGGAACAACGCGGCGCCACCCTTACTCTTCCCCACTCCTCTACCAATCCCTCCAATTGTCCCCTTCCCCACTCCTCTACCAATCCCTCCAATTGTCCCCTTCCCCACTCCTCTACCAATCCCTCCAATTAAACACACGGCCAAGTAAAGACACACGTACTTCGGGTAGATTTTGCTGTACATCGGCGGCTGCAGGATGGCGGCAGGAAACTCTGAAAGACAAAACACTCGTAATACTTTTTTCTCGATTCGACGGTGACCAACGCCCCTCCTAACGGATGTGTGGGGTTGCGCGCGCATCAGTAGCATTATCCCCCGGCCACGACGACCAGCGATCAGGGTTACTAATACGTCAACGAGGATGTTTTATACCCGGTAATTTCATATTTTTCGCACGGTCCACCACATACCCGTTGTCCAACCGCGACGCTAGGGTGCGCCACCGCCGTCGTTTCTACAGTTGAAGTAAATGGATGGATGACGTCATGGACGATCTTAGTGCAAAATCAGTTGAAATACATGAACAGTAGCAAAATATCTCAACTTGTCAAATATAAATAATATACTACTCATTTTGTGTGTGTGTGTGTGTGTGTGTGTGTGTGTGTGTGTGTGTGTGTGTGTGTGTGTGTGTGTGTGTGTGTGTGTGTGTGTGTGTGTGTGTGTGTGTGTGTGTGTGTGTGTGTGTGTGTGTGTGTGTGTGTGTGTGTGTGTGTGTGTGTGTGTGTGTGTGTGTGTGTGTGTGTGTGTGTGTGTGTGTGTGTGTGTGTGTGTGTGTGTGTGTGTGTGTGTGTGTGTGTGTGTGTGTGTGTGTGTGTGTGTGTGTGTGTGTGTGTGTGTGTGTGTGTGTGTGTGTGTGTGTGGGTGTGTGTGTGTGTGTGTGTGTGTGTGTGTGTGTGTGTGTGTGTGTGTGTGTGTGTGTGTGTGTGTGTGTGTGTGTGTGTGTGTGTGTGTGTGTGTGTGTGTGTGTGTGTGTGTGTGTGTGTGTGTGTGTGTGTGTGTGTGTGTGTGTGGTGTGTTGTGCTTGTTTGTAAGATGTGTGTGTATTTATGAGATTTGTATGTGTCTAAATGTGTTGTGTGTGTGTGTGTGTGTGTGTGTGTGTGTGTGTGTGTGTGTGTGTGTGTGTTGTGTGTTTATATATGTACGTAGTATGTGTATGTTGGTTGTATGTGTGTATACCTATGTGTGCATATGTGTGTGTATATGTATGTACACCCATGTGTGTGTTTATGCATATGTATGTGTACATGTATGAGTGTGCGTATGTATAGATGTTTGTGCATAAGTGTACTTGTGTGCATATGTATATGTGGTGCGTGTGGTGTTTATGTGTTGTCTGTGTGTGTGTGTGTGTGTGTGTGTGTGTGTGTGTGTGTGTGTGTGTGTGTGTGTGTGTGTGTGTGTGTATGTTGGTTGCCTATGTGTATACCTGCAAATCGATCCATGTGTGTATACGTATGCACACATACATGTGTGTGCATATATATATATATATATATATATATATATATATATATATATGTATATATGTGTGTGTGTGTGTGTGCACACGAGTGTGTGAACACGGGTGTGTGCACATATGTGTTTATGCATACATATATGTGCATATGTGTGTGTATGTGGGTGTGTGTGTATAAACGTGTGTGTGTATAAACGTGTGTGTGTGTGTGTGTGTGTGTGTGTGTGTGTGTGTGTGTGTGTGTGTGTGTGTGTGTGTGTGTGTGTGTGTGTGTGTGGGGTGTGGGTGTGGGTGTGGTTGTGTGTGTGTGTGTGTGTGTGTGTGTGTGTGTGTGTATGTGTGTGTGTGTACACGTGTGTGTGAGTGAATATGTGTGAGTGTGTGTGTGAGTGTGTTGTGTGCTACGCTGTTGTGTACGTGTAGCTGTGGTGGTGTGTATGTAGAGGTGTGTGCGTGTGTGCATATGTGTGGGTGTATATTTAAGTGTAGTGATGTGATGGTATCATATGAGCAGTTCCATATTAATAAAACCAAGACCAGTGTGCTATATAACAAATGTGAAGCTTCTAAACACAAGACCAAAAAGTATGTTCGTTAAGCCAATGTTGGCCGAACATAAAAACCACATACACACATTAAGCTTACGTTGGCCCAACATTGGGCCAACTTTGCCCAACACAAAAAGAAGCTTACGTTGTTGACCCAATGTTGGATTATAATTTGCCAACGTTGGCCAAATGCACGTTGGGCCAATGTAGGGCCAACGAGCAAAATGACGTTGGCCCAACGTATGTTGTCAACGTTGGCCCAATGTAAAATGCCACCGTTGGCACAACGTAGGTCTGCTATCTGGGTGGTGACGATTACGGGTGTCCTCCAGTACGACACACAGTCACACGATCGAGACAGACGTGTCTGGTGACACTGGTGTTTAGTGTCTGCTGTCCTTTGTTTTCCATAAGTCAACACAGAAAGTCATAGTCGTTTATAGTCACCTCCTGCAGTGGTTCCACCTTATCTTGAACCTTCTCGTTACTCCTGACATAAACACGTCAACTCTTGCTATATACATGGGCGTCGATCGTTTCAGCCTGAGGGGACAGCATACAGGGCGGGAAAAGTAATATCTCCTAAACTGACACTTTTTGCGGACTGCGACATTTTCTCTTCGCTCTGTACAATCTCGTATTAGGCGGCGTGGTTCGCTGCTTTGAAACATTCAAAATTCCTAGTTAGCTATGTACACACTAGGTGTCACCATTCACGTCCACATCAATCCGCCCCAGCCGCTGGGGGGGGGCATACTAAAAGGCGGGCCACAATTGGCAGACCGCGCGGAAACGGCAGACCAGATTCACCACATTCACAAAGATGCCACCGATCGGTACGCTCCATGTTTACGTGGGTGGCCCTTTACGTGCGTTGTTCTAGTTGGCGCCTTATAGTTGCTGTTTTTACGGTGTTCTTGTGATGTTGAGATGTCTTTCAATAGTAACATACGTGTAATAAGCAAATTTAACTACATTACTACAAGTTAGCATATATGTACAATGTTTGAAAGGCGAAATAACAATTCTTGGATTTGTTGTTTGTTTGTTTTTATTTTCACCAACACAATAAGTATTCTTAGTATTACTATTTCACTTCAACAATGACATCTCGTGTGTGTGTGTGTGTGTGTGTGTGTGTGTGTGTGTGTGTGTGTGTGTGTGTGTGTGTGTGTGTGTGTGTGTGTTTGTGTGTTTGTGTGTTTGTGTGTTTGTGTGTTTGTGTGTTTGTGTATATATATAACATTTATATAATACATCTTAACATGCATATGACTGTATATGGCCTACATTCATATTTTTAATGTTATTAAATGTATTTAAATATGTTGTATTTTATTAAACTTTTATTAATATTTTGTATGTTATTAAATGCTTTATTTATATAGTTATTAGTCATACTTTAGTTTTTTATGGATGTAGTGTTCCGGAATTAAGTTATTTAATTGAAATTGAATTCAGATGTCCTCACCAAATGCCTTACCTTTTATATATTTTTATTTTATGTTATAATTTTTTAATGGGGGTGATAAAATGAGTGTGATTGTAATAAGTAGCATAAGTACTAATGAGTCTCAGTGGTAGTAATAACTACACCTACAATTAACGTACACTTGTGAAGAGATAATGTCCATCAACATTCAAATGTCCTCACCAAATGTCGGCATCCAATAACAAATGTATAATGTCCTATGAAAACATGTACCGTTAGGCGAGTTGTTACATCAAAAGACAGCTAGCATCAGATATAATGTCCATGATCTTAGTGAAGTACATTCTATTAAATAACCCTCAATAACACGAACTACTCACCCACCCACTAACGAATATGCAGCTAGCAGTGCAATCCGAGATCAATCCACATATATGCCCTTTCATAGTAGATCAAAGAACATCAAAAGATGGCTGGAGCCTCGATCAGAATTCCTCACCTGCCAGGTGACCGTTTCGGTATTCAATAACGGGAATTAGTGCCCTATGAACACATGTACCCTTAGGCGAGTCATTACATCAAACGATTTAAAGGGCAAAAAAAGGCAACGGTTTCGTATCATACACTTAATAGAGTTTATACAAACTAACAATTTTCACATATACTCAATTTTTTAACGTCAGCGGTTTACTCAGAATGTGACCTTAAAGTCTAAAAATCTAACGAAATCCATGATGGCCTAGACACCACCATCTTAACCGGTGACGTATTCGTTTGGCTTGGCCTGGCCTATAAGCGCGCGGCATTCTAAATCTCTGCTGAGGCCGGTCAGCTTCATGTGACGTCAGTAGGCTTCGAGTCTTCGTTTAGTTGGCGATGTAGCAGCTGCTTAGACCTAAATCTGTGGTCAACAAGTAATTATGAAGTAGACATATATATCACCAGTTGATGGAACAAGATCCAACAAAACGTCGCCGACCGTCGTCTTGTTAAACCCGGGGCAGTGCTGACAATATTTAGCCATGGATGGACCTAAACTAAAGGCTAAACGTCGAAGCAACGCATATATCAAGCTGGCCGAGGCATCAATGATCAGATCGCAAGAAGGTTAGTATGATGTACTATTTTTTCTGTGTTATAACGTTTGTATTTAATTGTGTTTTTTACAGACGTCAAGCACATGTAACGTTTTTATGCTGTTAAAAGTAGTTTTGACCTCCGTAGACCGGCTATCGATTGACGATGCCGAAGGCTCGATCATCGATGTGTTGACGATGCCCGATGCCGATGTCCCTCGATGACAGCTAATCTGTTTTTACGGTATCACGTCCACATGTGTAAAGACTAAGATATACATGAACCAAGCTAGGACAATAGCACAATTTATATCATCGCAGAATTTAGTACAATGCAGAATAAATAATTTTGCCTTTAGAAGAAACTTGAATAACTGAACTTGAACATGACACGTCTCATGGGTGATAATATGTCATCGGCGGAGGGACTGTGGCCTTGGATTGTCGTTGGCACTTCTTTGTAAGTTCAGTAAAGTTAACTAACCGCTCATAGTGACATAGTCATTTGTTTCCATTGATGTGAATGTAGGATATCTGACTACATTTATCATAATTTTATCAAGTTTCTGCATGCACTTTGACACCCCACTTTCAAAATTAGTTTCACCTTCGAGTAGCAGTATTTATGACTGTTTAATGGCTGGTGGAATTCAATGATTGTTTGAAATCCATGGACAATAGCTGCACGCATGTTTTAAAGTAAATCTTCATTTAAACTACTCATTTTATCTGCAACAAGTTGTGTTTATTTTGATGTTTTATTAGCTTTTTAGATGTGACGTCGGTATCCACTGGTTAAAGATCTATTGTCACCTGTAAGTGATAATTGAAAAAAGCTAAGTTTTATTTTAGATAATTATATAGTGAAAATTCATACACTTGATTGATATTGTCTGCTGCATTCTCACAATATGGCTGTGTTTCTCACTTTCTGGTAATCTCATATGAATAACCAGAGGAAATGCCAATTAGGTGATGATGCAATTAATTATTTCACGTTCCTTTGTTGTTGATTACAGAAAACAGTGATTGTCACTCCTGTATCACATTGTGGCATCCACACACATGTGCATACGCTGCAATTGTTGAGGAAGAAGATACGACAATGTATCTGGAGCAAAGTTCAGCAGCATTCAATGCCCTGCCTGAAGTCAGTCATCACAGCACGGCACTTTCTGGGAGCCTAGCTCACTAAATTCTGTCATACTGGACAGGTGGAGGTCTATCAGAGTTATCTGCCCCAAGAGACAGCACTTCTATGAAGGTATGACAGCAGTCGTAACTACAAGGGGACTTTTGCGATAAGGGGACTTTTGCGATAAGTTGCATTTGAATCCTTGCTTGTACAGTTCTCTTCACATTGCACCAAGCTGTATAAAGTAGCACATAGTAATTGCAGTATTGCTTCATATTTCTAAGATAATCCAGGTATGACATTTGAATGAACTCCTAGTAACTGTGTCATGGGGGACAAAACACAGCTGTAAAGAGTTACTGTGTACACTTATGAATACAGCTACTTGTGTAATTAATAACTTCTCTGTTTTTGATAAAATAAAATAAATAACACGTCATTATCACTGAATGTATTAAAATATAATATACAAATACATAAAAATACAGTCACTGTATATACATGATACAAAGTGAAACATTAAGATTAGAACAACAAGTGATAATTGGGAGTGGAATGTGATAGTGGAATTCCTGGTCAATGTGTTGTTGTTTAACTTATGGTTACTAATTTGGCTAATGTTTGGTTACTAAAACAATGACTTCTTACATGATTATCAAATGAAATTACAAAAAATAGTACATGTTTATAATCATGTAGAAAAACGTTGCGAAGTTGTCTAAATACTAATCAGTTAATGCAAGCACTATATTCATTGTAGGAATGAAATCACGATTGATGTTATCTGCTCTTGCGGGGAACTATCGGCCACGTCCTGTCCCAGGCATCCCTGTTAAAACAGATGTCATCTTCGAGAAACAATGATTAAACTGGAGGTTGCGCAACAGAACACAAGTCCGACATAACCAACTACCCATGCTGATGAGCCACATAATCCATGTGGTGATGGGAAAAGTTACACTGCCACTAATCACTGTACCAACAGGGGTTGCTTGATCGGGGCAAATGTGCCAAAACCGAGTAAGGAAGATCTGCGGGCTGCATGGCTCAATCGCTTTGTACATTAGTCAAGCCTTTGAGAGCAAAGTGATATCCCTCGTGCTGCTCTCCAAGCGAGGACAGGGAACTTTGTCCTGATTAGGTGGCTGGTGCATGCTGGCAGTACTCGATGAACACTCCGGCCCAACTTGCTGTGAACCCACCAGTAAACTGCCTATAGAGAGCGAGAGAGAGAGAGAGAGAGACAGACAGACAGACAGACAGACAGGCAGGCAGGCAGGCAGGCAGGCAGGCAGGCAGGCAGGCAGGCAGGCAGGCAGGCAGGCAGGCAGGCAGGCAGGCAGGCAGGCAGGCAGGCAGGCAGGCAGGCAGGCAGGCAGGCAGGCAGGCAGGCAAGCAGGCAGGCAGGCAGGCAGGCAGGCAGGCAGGCAGGCAGGCAGGCAGGCAGGCAGGCAGGCAGGCAGGCAGACAGACAGACAGCAGACAGACAGGCAGGCAGGCAGACAGACAGCAGACAGACAGACAGACAGACAGACAGACAGACAGACAGACAGACAGACAGACAGACAGACAGACAGACAGACAGACGGAGAGAGTGATGCTGAGGTGATCTGTTGTCACAGATCACTGTACCGAGGGACGGGAGACTCAACTACGCTGCCCTTTATCACAAGTTCACGGTCGACGAGCTCTACGTCAACGTCACTGACGTAAGTGCATACGTTTTAGATTCGTATGAGTTGGGAGGTTAGGCGCCAGGTGGTTTATGTACAATGCCTGCAAAACTACACATTTTGTAAAGAACCACCGCTTGCGTTGTAATATTTAAGTATATTATCAGAGTGTATTGGCTACGAGTTGAGACATATACAGAAACACGTTACTCAGACAATTTATCTAATCACAGGGAAAGGGCTAACGCCCGTTTACACATTCAGAATTGTTTATACGAAGGAGAGGAATAGCGACTGCCGGTACCAGTCCGGTCAACCTTGTATATGATTAATTGCTCAGCTGCGGGTTAGGGGTGGTCTGACCCACCCTGGAGGACGATACGTAGGACCGACGTTTGTGAACGGTCACGGTTACGCATGGGCAGTTACCTACGGATGTGAGGGAAGCAGAGTGATCTGGGATAACTGATAACCCTTTGAAGGACAATACGTGAATTATCGTTACAAGCGGTCAGGGCTAGGCATGTGCAGTGAGAAGAAAGCAGGGTGATCTGGGATAGACTAGGCATTAGAAAAAGGGAAATTTTTAGCAGAGAGGGGGAGATCGAATGCGTACGAAGATGATTGCAGTCTACCATTTTGGCGAATAAATTACTTTACTAATATGAGACTCATGCTCATATTTTCATTATGGAATTCTAAATTGTGCGGCGAACTTTAAACATGTAAAAATGTAGAGGTTTTGCAGGAGTCCCGAAGTATAGTAGGGATCTCAAAGCCTTGATGTCATATTGTAAAATGTATTGCCAACGCAATGCTCTGTCTACCTTGTCGTATGTATGACGACGAGCTCTCTTCACAATGAATAAATTCGAAGTTGAACCTAGGAACGAGCGTTTCTCATTTCACATTGAATCAGGGGTATAATACTGATTCTGGTGAGCGCACAAACGAGACATATCCACAACACTTCCTATCAGTGTCGTGAAGATGCCCCCGCGCAGGCGACCCAAACGGGGTGCAACTTTACATTGACGACGTGCGCCAGTCGAACCGTCTCATCAAGGAGGGCTCAGTCATCGGACGACTAACGATTCTACAACTACTATTGTGAGTACGTTTGATCTTACACATTCTACAGACTGTCGTCACGAAAGCTACGTTATGAACGGTCACGAACATTTACGTCGAAATTGAACACTTTACCCTACTCTATTTTAGACAAGACTTTCACTTATGTTACAAAATGAATCCCGAAATTTACCAGGACTTTGTCTTGGGAATTATAAATCAAGAAATAGAGAGAAGTCAAGCGATAAGAACTAGAGAAACTATTCGCGATTTGATTCGTCAAACACAAACCTGCGACGGGTCCTCAACACTTGCCGTTCGAACGTGGATCCGTGAAATAACTCTTGCCTATAATCATGTGGGCAACACATATACCATTGAAATTGCTGCTAAAACTGTTACGCTTTGAACTCGAACGTTTCATTGAATCACAGATTGTACGCGCCGCCGTTACATGGGCAGACTTACGCAGTTTCTGAATGTTGATGAATTCGCCGCTTTAAAGGACGATTTAGATCGTGTAACACAATCTGCATTTGAACCGACACAACAGTACGTTCGTCGCTTCCGCGAAGTCGCAGATGTCGCATATCCGGTTATTTTGTATCTGTATCTGTAACTGGCAAAATGTCCTAGGGACACATCACGCCAGTGCGCATGGTGGGTGGTCTGAATTAATTGTTAAAATGTTGGATTAAATTATTTTGAAATGAGTTTAGTGATTTACTTGAGACAGTGTTTTTTTTTGGGGGGGGGAGAGAATTCCATTCTTTAATTGTTGTTGGGAAGAAGCTGTTTCCAAATATGTTTGCAGAGTATCTAATTTGCAAGAACTGACTGTCATGTGTACGTGAGGATCTAGTGTTGTGTTGGATATAGTGATCTAGCGGGATATCTATAAGGTTATGTTCCATTTTGTATATTATGCTGTCTTTAAATTTTCCTTCTTGTTTGGAGGGTGTCACACTGGAGGTCTTTAAGAAGTTGGGTTACTGTTCCTGGTTCTCTATAATAGTTTTGTGTATACAATCTGGCAGCTTGTCTTTGGATTCTTTCTAAGGTTTTAATATGTATTAGGCAGTGTGGATCCCATGATGCTGACGCATATTCAAGTATTGGTCGGACAAGGGTTGTGTAGGCTATTAACATAATGTGGGTTGGGCATTTATTTAGATTTCTCCTAATGACTCCTAGAGTCTGTTGTGCTTTCCTAGCGCCAGTTTGCATTGTACTGTCCAATTTAATGTATTTGATATTTGTATACCAAGATAACAATGCGATTGAACAGATTTAAGTGGTTGGCCACAGAAGGTGTAAATATTTGGTGACGGTTTTCTTGAGGCTAATGTCATTGTGAAGCATTTGGTGGGATTGCATTTCATAAGCCAGGTGTTTTGCCATTCCTCAAGTTTGATTAGATCATTTTGGAGGAGAGAAATTTCATTGTGTGATTTAATTGGTTGATATAGTAGGCAGTCATATGCAAAAAGGCGAACGTTTGAAGTGAGATTGTTGGGTAAGTCATTTATGTAAAGTAAGAAAAGTAGGGGCCCCAGTACGATTCCCTGTGGTACCCGAGAGGTGACTTGAATTGGTATGGATGCTGATCCATTTATTACAACCTGTTGAGTTCTTTCTGCAAGGAAGCTTTCTATCCATGACGATATTTGGCCTGGAGTATTTTAGTTTGTGGATTAGTCTTTTATATGGAACTTTGTCGAATGCTTTAGTTAAGTCTAGAATGGCCATGTCTACAGATTTCTTTTCATCTAGATATTTGCTTTTGTCATGGACAATTTGAATTAATTGAGTTTCTGTTGATCTTTTTGCATGAAAACCATGTTGGTGGTTAGTTAGGATGTGATGTTGTTCAAGGTGTTTCATGATGTGGCTATGAATTATGTGTTCAAGAAGTTTAGAAATCACAGGTGTTAAGGTTATTGGTCTGTAGTTTGAAGTTTCTGCCCTGTTTCCTTTCTTGAAAATTGCTGTTATGTTTGCTTCGTTCCAGGGTTTGGGGACTTGACCAGAGTCAACTGATGATTGGAAGATATCATGTATTATTGGTGTTAGGTGGGAGGCATATCTGTTTAGAAACCATGGTGGAATGCCATCTGGTCCTTGCGATTTAGAGGTGTTACTTTTTGATAGTTGGTCATGTACTCCTTTAAGTGAAATTGTTAATTTGGGTATTTTTCCATGTGGGCTGTCATTCAGATTTGGCAACTTGGAATTTCCTTTATGTGTGAAGACACTTTTGAACTGATTGCCTAAGCTTCTGGTTTTTGTTCTTCGTCGCTAATTATGTTTCCCGCAATGTTGAGGTCCCCAATACCCTGGTTAACTTGTCTAAGTTTGGAAATGAAACTCCAGAATGCTTTCGGTTTGTCTGTTATTGCAGTTGTTAGGATTTATATAGGACAGTCTAGCAGAACGAAGGTGTTTGTGCCTTCTCTTGTGTCGAAACTCTTGCCAGTCTTCTGGATTTCTAGATATTTTTGCTTTCTTATATGCATTTTTTTCAAGTCTTTATATCTGGAAGTTGTAAGACGGACTGGTACATAGTGTTTCATAATGTTGACGATTTGTGTTGAAACAAGGTTTCATTTGTCATTGCCTGTCATGTTTTGGTTTAGAGAGAAGTATTCATGTGTGAAGTCATCGAGATATTTCTGGATGTTAAGTCAGCTTTATTTAGAGAGAGAGAGAGAGAGAGAGAGAGAGAGAGAGAGAGAGAGAGAGAGAGAGAGAGAGAGAGAGAGAGAGAGAGAGAGAGAGAGTAGTGTGTTGGCAGCATCTGTACTATATCCACTATTAGGTGTGACATGGTGATTTTCCCAGTTCATGTTAGGTTGAAATCGCCGGTAATTATGACATTATGTGTGTTTATCTTGTTTCCTAATTTAGACAGAGATAGATCTAGTTCTTCAATTTGAGTTCCATGATAGTCATGTGGGGCACGATAGAAGGTGCATATGACTATGGGATTCATTCCTTTAATTTCAGTTTCTGTCCAAATGCTCTCACTGTTAGTGTTTAAGTTTGTTAGATGAGTTGTGATGAGATCAGCTTTGGATATTTGGAATACCCCCGTCCAGTAATGCTTGTTTCCCTGTCTTTTCTAAAAACATTAAAGTGTTCTGGGAAAATGTATCCGTTTTTAACTGAGGGATCTAACCATGACTCTGTTGCACTGATTATGTTTGGGTTATGTAGGTTGTTTAGTACTTCGATGTCTGCTGCTTTATTTTTAATGCTTTGGCAGTTTATGAGGATGCACCGGAAGTTTGGTCTCTTCTTTTGTTTATAGGTTTTCTTGTTATTGGTTGTGTTGTTGATACTTGTACTTGTTTCGTGTGAGTTATGATTGTTGCCACTCAGGGGGTCAAAAGGGTTATCCGTCTGGATTTCGCTATCTTCGAAGAAGGAATTTGTGAAGTTGAAGTTATTGCAGTCAGGGCAAGCACATGAACATGAAGAGTGTATTAATTGTTTGTATGCATTGTCATCTATTGCACAGCATTGTGTGTGTATCCATTTTTGGCAGTGGTCACACTGGATTGCTTTGTGGTTATTAAGGACGTCCCTGTGGCAAATGCAACAGGGTGCAGAGCAATCTGAACAATGCCATGTGTCAAGGTTTCGGTAAGTGCTATTAAATTTATGCCTGAATATTCCAGCGCATTTGATGTGAACTGATTTGTTGCAGTCGTTACATGTTAGGGTGAGTGAATTGGACTTTAGTGATTTCTTACATGAATTACATTTAGAGGGCCTGGGTTTAGCTGGATGTCTCCTGAGAGTATTATGCATAAAAGAACAGTGAATTTTGTTGCTGTTTTTTTTTTTGGACCTGGATTTATATGGTGGTTGGGTGATCACTAAACCAGTGGAACTATTGGATCTGAGACATTTGAGCTGTGCGATAGTTTTCCAACTTCACATAGTCTATTTCTGTTGTGTTGTTATGAAAGCTCTTCAGTTCATGATTTAGTCTAGAGGTGATATGCATACACGCAAGCAAGAATATTGAATATTTGAAAATGCATCTTGGATGGGAGCTAGCCATAACACCAGTGTGATAGTGATTAAGAGTTAATACAAATTTGTAATAAACAAAAATGCACACACTTAGTTTAACAATAAATAAATACACACACACTTACGTGTAAATAGACTAAAAATAAGATACATGCACACTATAATAAACACAATTTAAAGTCGGTCGTTGATAAAATAAAACATACGAAAAGGCCGGTTAGTAGGTCGTTTATTACGTGATCAGGTTGCGTGATTATTATTTTATATATTATTTTACTGACAGTATGCTGTATTTGGGAGATAACACCGGACTATGTGTTGATTTAGAATGTATAAATACTATATTGTTTATACACGGTACACTTGGTTTAAAAGTACACACACACTTTAATAAAGTCGTCCGTTGATAAAACAGGCGAAAAGGCCTGTTAGTGGATTTTATGTGGTGATTGACTGAGTTGGTTTGTGGTTGATTTTACTTCGCGTGGTTATATGACCAGGTAATATTTTTTATCGCATATATTATTTAGCACAAATATTGGTACCTAATCTTGGTTAGTGATTAATTTTAGTTGTAGGTAAAGGTCTAGCTAGTGATGTGTTGTGTACTTAGCTGTTTAGTAGTTTGGGATCAGTTTCTTCGGTGATCGTTGACGGGAAATCAGCAGAATGTTTCAAAGTTGGTTTTTGGCGATTATTGCAGTTTTGCCATGTATCTGATTGGCAATCTCGGTTTAGTATAACATTCCCAATTACTGGTGAATATCCTAGGTTACAACTTTATCTGTAAATATGCTTTTTAGGTAAAATTTTGAGCAGCCGTTGTCAAGTTAATTTATGATCTCACGCATGCGCAATCCGTATTATTCAACGCAATATTGACCAGGAACGTCTGCTAGTTAAAACATTTGCCACAGGATTAGGTTCTGATTTTATAACAGCCAAACTTGTTGACGGAGAACCGTCTTGAACAAGCAATTATAATTGTCGGGAGAGCTTGCTCTCGCCAAGACGCTTATTCACGTTTGGGACGAGATGTACGACACGACGAAAGACGAGAGGCTCCGATGGAGGTTGGCGTCGCAGATTCTGGCAGGCCCGCCGAGGTCGACCGCAGGGTGGAGTCGCTAACAACCACCATGCAACACTTGCTACCTTGCTAACACGATGCTACCCCGGTTCAACGACACCTCGACCAAGCGCATCCCCGCCCCCCGTGACGTCAACGCGAAACGTCAGCCCCGCCATCGCCACCACAAGTCGGCCGACAGCCGCCCGCTCCTCAACAGACAGGAATACAGCACCACCGGACGCAGTGACTACCGACCCTCGTTCCCGGCGTCAACAGCTGGGTTTTGTAGTGCCGAAGTATAATAGGGATCTCAAAGCCTTGATGTCTAGTCGTATGTATGACACAATGAACAAATTCGAAGCCGAACCTTGGAACGAGCGTTTCTCATTTCACCTTGAATCAGGGGTATAATACTGATTCTGGCGAGCGCTGAAACGAGACATATCCACATCATATCAACCGTGAAGTTGCCCCCCGTGCACGCGACCCAAACGGGGTGCAACGTTACAATTTGTAGTTGTCGTACTGCCTGCCAGTGATGACGTCACAAAATGTCTGTGCCATAGACTAAACCAATGTCGATTGCAGGCGATAGACTGGCGGCGTCTGCTCGGTTTACTCTTTGATGCGGTCAATATCACCATCAACGGGTCTCAGCAGGTCGTTGTCTTCGGCTCAGCGTTCTTCAAAGACTTGGCGAAACTGCTCGAAATCACACCTAAAAGGTAACCCTTTCTAACACGGCCACTCTAGTTCAAGAGTGTGTGTTCTTCATTCTCATGTATTGCACACAGTCGGTAAATTGATATAATTATTATTATCGTCGATCTGAATAAACTATCACTTTATCTATCCTCTATCAAGCTCCCTCCCTCCCTCCCTCCCTCCCTCCCTCCCTCCCTCCCTCCCTCCCTCCCTCCCTCCCTCCCTCCCTCCCTCCCTCCCTCCCTCCCTCCCTCCCTCCCTCCCTCCCTCCCTCCCTCCCTCCCTCCCTCCCTCCCTCCCTCCCTCCCTCCCTCCCTCCCTCCCTCCCTCCCTCCCTCCCTCCCTCCCTCCCTCTCCCTCCCTCCCTCCCTCCTCCCTCCCTCGCTCTAGTTCGAGTTTGTTCTTAATAGTCATGTATTGCAAACAGTCTATAAATTGATATATTATTAACGTCGATCTCAATAAACTATTTCTTTATCTCCTCCCTCCCTCCCTCCTTCCCACCCTCCCTCCGTCCAGCCCTCACTACCTCCCTACTTCCCAACCTCCCTCCCTTCAGCCCAATCTCTTTATCTCTTCTATATCAAGCTCCCTCCTTCCTTTCATAGACCCTCCCTCCCACGCTCCCTCTCTAACTCCTTCCCTTCAACCCTCCCTCCTTCCCTCCTCCATCCTCCCTCCCACCTTCCCTCCCATCCTCCCTCCATCACTCTCTCCCTCCCGCCCTCCCTTCCTCTATTCACCCCAATGCAGTTTGGGGACATTTGGGTCGCCCCAAGAGATGTGATTGAAGTTTTTTACATATAGGAAAATTACATTGCCGACATTTGCTGCCTCACTTAAACATTGATGTTTGTTTACAGGACAGTGGTCAACTACATCCTTTGGAATGTCGTAAAGGCCGGCGTGTCCCTGTTGTCAGACGCTGTGTTTGCGAACATCTTACAACGTTATGAACGGGTGAGTGGGTCAAGTGACTCCAAACAATAATGTCGTCTTTCTGCAACTGCTACGACTGTCTCCTGGGATATCATAAACAAACAGAGCCCGAATGATTAACATGGATTATGTGTTTTTATATTAGTCGCTAACTTTGGGTCGCTGTAGGTGAATCTCCTCCGTGGCACAGATATAAGTACTATAAAGTGTATTTGTGTTATACTTTCCGTTCCATTCAGTCAGCAGGTCTCAACTCATACGTTACGCAGAAAGCGGCAGCTTGTGAACGGGCGACCCATGGCGACCCATGTCACGCCAGTTATATTTTATCACTGCCATGTCACCATGGCACGCCAGTTATGCTTTACCACTGCCATGTCACTTGAAGTCACTACGTTTGAGCCTGCGTTATTCCGCGTCTTCTCGACCAGGCGATGTCAGGTGTGAGCAAGGAGGAGGCCCGCTGGAGGACGTGTGTGTCTAGAACCCACGGCACATTCGCACTGGCCGTGGGACGTATGTTCGTCGATAACTATTTCGACAAGACAGCCAAACTCACGGTAAGTTCTGTTCGCTGCGTGAATACAACAACTCTCTATTCAAATGTTGACAGTTGAAGTTGTGGCTCGTTTTATGTTCAAAATGACAATAATACTAATTGTAAATCTTCTATAGCGCTTGTATACTTAGCAAGGTGAAGCTCAGAGGAGCAGTAAACAAAATCAATTAGCTAGTCGAAAATGTATAGTGGGTAAGCAATTTCAGACAAATATGTTTCCAGTTTTTTTACGAAAGATAAAAGAACATAAAATGTATTTATTTGAAATTGGAATCGAGCGTCATAGATTAATTCGTGGAAAATTCAGATATTGATTGAAACCTTCACCTCGATATTTAATGTTTGTAGGCCGATGAAATGATCCAAAACTTGAGAGAAAACTTCACCTCGATATTTACAGTCTGTATGCAGATGAAATGATCCGCGACTTGAGGGAAGCCTTCATCTCGATATCTACTGTTTATAGGCAGAAGAAATGATCCGCGACTTGAGAGAAACTTTCACCTCGATGCTGGCTGAAGCAACCTGGATGGACAAAGACACGCGCAAATTGGCTATTGCTAAGGTACTGTACATCTGTCGAATCTCGCAGTGAATCTATGCTAAAACTGTTAGGTTATTGCGCCAAAGAAGGGGATAAAGCTACATGGCAAAGCATATTGGGAAATGGAAATCTTTTGCCCAGCCTAGGTCTAAAGGTTTCCATCATGGCAGGAGAGACAACTGTTTAGTTTAGTCTATTTTATCCCTCTATTATAAAAAAGTTATTTGTAAAAATGTGAGTCCCAGCCGGCACCTGAATAAATCGTTCTCGGAGTGTTGTTAGTTGAATGAACTACGTCGTTTGCCAACTATAGGGCTGTATGTTTCTCCGTGTAGGGGGAATGGTAGACGGCTGTCTCGGCGGTGTTCTACGGTCTCCCACTTGACTTGTCATCAGTTGTCACCATTAACGACAAGCTACTTTTACGACTGTCATTACCCAATACAAAACTTGGTGCTGACCATTGAGTGAACTATCACTAGGTCACTTCGCTAAAGAAGGGAAGTTTTCGCATCTGCCAAATTGCCGGCCAGTCAGACAGGTCAAACAGGTCACATAGGTCAGCCAGGTGAGATAGATCAGACAGGTCAGACAGGTCAGATAGACCAGACAGGTCAGACAGGTCAGACAGGTCAGACAGGAGGTCTTCTGCATTGGGACCTCGCCCGTGTCTGTGGCTTGTTGACATATATTGATATCAGACAAATATATATATATATATATATATATATATATATATATATATATATATATATAATTCAAATTGGCCGTGACCCCACCTAGTGGGAAAAGGCGAAGAAGAAGAAGACACACATACACAACACACACACACATATATATATATATATATATATATATATATATATATATATATATATATATATATATATATATATGTATTATATATATATATAATATATATATATATATATATAATATATATATATATATATATTTGTATATATGCACATATATAATATATATATATTATTTATATATAATATATATATATATATATATATATATATATATATATATATATATATATATATATATATAGTTTGTATGTATGCATATGTAGCGGCTTATCACGGCTTATCACTACTTTGTTTTAATGTGTACTTCTCATTGAATAGGCCAAAGCGATTAAGGAGAACATTGGCTACCCCGAAGTCATCAAGGATGACGTCTACCTCGACACGCTATACCAACAGGTGAGACGAGTCATCATTTGGTGATTGCACTGTCATGTCAGTGAATGTTGTTGACGCCAGTTCAGTTGTCAACAAGGAATACGTGCTCAGTATGTTGGTGTTGTGTTGTTGTTTTTGTTTTTATTGATATTGGTGTTGTTGCTGTTGTTACTTCCTCATCTGTCTCTGCCTGTCTGCGTGAGGGTGGCTTTGATACTGATCATAATTTGTTTTCATTTATTTTTCTTCCCTCGTCGTTCTTGCTCTGCTGGCTCCACCTAGCGACGCCACTCCGCACTATTTGCCATTCCATTGTTTAGCATCAACAGACGACTGACTATCTTCTTCCATCAACTCTACGCAGCTCTTCTTCTCTTGACAATGTCGCTCGATGTCACACAATGCACCAGTCGGCAGCCAGACTGCTCTTGCGCCGACCACTTAGCGACAGCGCCCTGCCTCTGTCGTGTCCTTCACTGGTTGTGGAAGTGAAACTGTGCGTGACGATTTAACCAATTGCCTAATGTCCAGTCACTTGTGTCCGCACACACCGACTAGAACACATCGCCATGGCAGCCACCCTTCACTTTCTTCCCGGCCTCTGGTGTCTCTGCCTTCCCGTCTTCTCCCGTTGTCTCACAGGTTTAGTCAAGTTTGGACGACACCTCAGAAACCTCTTCGCAGGCGAACACAAACAATACCACAAAGGAACGATAACTATTAAATAACACAATAACCTGTCAAGCACTCTAGCATATTTACATTCGATGCTAACTACAGTAAAAAATCCAGAAAGCTACGCTCAACCAGTAGTAACCCTCTTTACATTCCTCAGGTGAAAACGAAAGCTGGGACCCGAGCTCTCTCATTTGCCGCACCTACTTTGTGGAATTCGCTTCCTGCCAGTGTTAATAATAATAAGAACATTTATAAAGCGCCATCAATCTGGAAATATCCATTCGGAGGCACTGTACATGAGTATGTATACATGAGAATTATAACATTAAGTTTGTTAAGGTAAATAAAATACATAAAATATTTATAAAAAAGTAATAGTAATAAATAATAAAATAAATAAGTTAGCTAAAAAGTATTATTAAAATAAATGATATATTGATAATAAAATAATGAGCATGACATTATGTAAAATAATGTAAAATATGTACAAGATAATAAATAGGTAAAATTAAAATACAAATTAAATAAACAAATAAACTGACAGGTGTCTACACTTCATACACTGCCCGGAATAGGAGGGTTTTCAATAGTCTTTTAAAAAGAACTGTTAAATCAGAAGGTAATATATTTTCATTCCGCCGACGTCTAATAGCCTATCTGTTTAATCCTGCCTATCCTCCTTTGCTTCCTAGCATTTTCATCCATCCATTTACGACTCACGCATTGTTTTCGATTAAGAGTTTGCATAAATTAAACCCTTGGTTTTGTCGTGCCATTGAGCTTGATCTTCGAGGATATTGGGGCAATAAGAAGTATATTATTATTATTATTAGTAGTAGCACCGGAAGGATCCTGCCAACAGTGTCGCAGATAAAGTCGTTTCGACATCTTCATTAAGCACAAACGAAATACGACTATTACAAAACACATTGCACTGACATTGAATGTTTCTGACAGATCCGTCCGCGCGAAAACACCTACTTCGAGAACATCGTAAATACGTGGAACGTTGCAACGAGAAGAAACTTGAAGAAACTTGACGAACCCGTCGACAAGACGGAGTACGTTCATCTTCATTATATTGGCATCAACTGTCGACGTTGCGATGAAGTAAACTAAATCCAAATTCTTAACATTTGTTCTTACCGAAAACGTAAAAACAGGTCAACTATGAAAATGGCCACGGTTCACGGCACAATTTAGAAATCCGTCGATCTCCATCGTTCGAGTTTTAAAATCGGGGAAATAAAGATTTTACGCGCGTCTTAACAATTTGGTCCTGTTTATTTGTCGTCAATCGCAAAATCTCCGACCTGTTGAAATGGACTTCGCAAGATAGGGGAATGCTTCTGGTATCTGAAGCACGCATTGAGCGGATGAAGGACCAGGCATATTGGTCATAAACTGAGTATGTCACTACCAAATGTGACATGTACATTAGGGTGACTCGACGTTACCTTTACCAAAAATGCAAATACAAGTCGCAGCCAAAACATTATCAAATCCACGGTTTTTAGTAACTTTCTGTCATTTTTTTGTGTATGTCTTAACAGTCAGCTTTATTATTTTAGCTAATTATTTAGTTTTATTAGTGTGTTATCTTAGTGAAAGAGTAATGCAATTGTAATGCACACGTGTAACTATAAAGCCCCTCATATTGGAGATCACTTTCTGTGATTGTCGTCGATTATGATGATTACGTAATAGTGTGACTATTTTTGACGCCAGATGGAAAATGGGCCCAGCTCAAGTGAACGCGTATTATGGTAGACTTAACAACGTCATTGGTAAGAACAAGTACAGAGTTTGTGACATTCTAACTTATTCGGATTCAGTCGGTCTGTCAACTTTTCGATTTACTACAATCTTAACTACATCAGTTTCAGAGTCGTAACATCTACACAAGTGTTAACGTATAATCTTACGTAAAACACATGATGATATACGTATATTCATATATACATACATCCATACACACACGCATACAGGCACACACGTATACATAAATACACACATACATACACACACACACGCTCATACGTACGAATGCCCGCAGAAAAACAGACACACAGACACACAGACACACACGCACGCACGCACGCACGCACGCACGCACGCACGCACGCACGCACGCACACACACACACACACATACACGGGCACACACACACACACACACACACACACACACACACACACACACACACACACACACACACACACACACACACACACACACACACACACACACACACACACACACACACACACACACACACACACACACACACACACACACACACACACACACACACACACACACACACATGAGTAGTATATTATTTATATTTGACAAGTTGAGATATTTTGCTACTGTTCATGTATTTCAACTGATTTTGCACTAAGATCGTCCATGACGTCATCCATCCATTTACTTCAACTGTAGAAACGACGGCGGTGGCGCACCCTAGCGTCGCGGTTGGACAACGGGTATGTGGTGGACCGTGCGAAAAATATGAAATTACCGGGTATAAAACATCCTCGTTGACGTATTAGTAACCCTGATCGCTGGTCGTCGTGGCCGGGGGATAATGCTACTGATGCGCGCGCAACCCCACACATCCGTTAGGAGGGGCGTTGGTCACCGTCGAATCGAGAAAAAAGTATTACGAGTGTTTTGCCTTTCAGAGTTTCCTGCCGCCATCCTGCAGCCGCCGATGTACAGCAAAATCTACCCGAAGTACGTGTGTCTTTACTTGGCCGTGTGTTTAATTGGAGGGATTGGTAGAGGAGTGGGGAAGGGGACAATTGGAGGGATTGGTAGAGGAGTGGGGAAGGGGACAATTGGAGGGATTGGTAGAGGAGTGGGGAAGAGTAAGGGTGGCGCCGCGTTGTTCCTGTACAGGATATCCAACCACGGGTGTCCTGTAACGAAGTACAAATAGTGTCCTGTAACGAAGTACAAATAGTGTCATGTGACGACGTACAAATAGTGTCATATGACAACGTACAAATAGTGTATTTAACTATATACAAATAGTGCCATGTAAAGACGTATACATAGTGTAATGTAACGACTTCCATATAGTGTCCTGTAACGTTATACAAATAGTGTCATGTGACGATGTAGAAATAGTGTCATGCAACGATGTACAAATAGTGTCATGTAACGACGTACAAATAGTGTCATGTAATTATGTACAAATAGTGTCATGTAGAGACGTACAAATAGTGTCATGTAACAATGTACAAAGTGTCATGTAGCGACGTACAAATAGTGTCATGTAACGACGTGCATATAGTTTCATCTAACGACGTACAAATAGTGTCATGAAACGATGTACAAATAGTGTCACGTAACGACGTACAAATAGTGTCCTGTAACGAACTACAAATAATGTCATGTAACTATGTACAAATAGTGTCCTGTAACGAAGTACAAATAGTGTCATATAGCTATGTTCAAATAGTGTCATGTAAAGATGTACAAATAGTGTCACGCAACGATATGCAAATAGTGTCATAAAATTATAGTGACGTACAAATAGTGTCATCTAACGACGTACAAATAGTGTCATGAAACGATATACAAATAATATCAAGTAACGATGTCATGTCAATAATTCGATACAACGCGAGATAATTTTTTTCAAGTAATCGACATGTAAGGCCTACAATTTTAATAAGTACATTTGTTTTGAAGTATAGTTTTTTTAATCTAAATTGACAATACTTTTACTTTGATACTATTGTTTACTTGGTGAAATATCTTAGTCACAATAATTCACGTGTGTAATCGCACATCGTAAATCTATCACATGTCTATAAATAACGTGCAATCACGGCGATTCACCTGATTCCATACAAAGTAGTTATTTTCTATCAGTGGCTGTTAATGGATTCAGGTTCGTGGAGAGTAATGCAATTGTTTTTGTTTCGGAATTTTATCCTGCTGTTGTAAAACTTTCAATGGTAAATAATGTAACTGTCATATTTTGAAGTAATTTTTACGTCCTACTCAAGGGAATGTAATTTTGTTAAGTAGTTTTGATATTACTTGTAATTTAACTCATGTAAATATAGAAGAAATTCAGTCAACACTTATTATGTGTACTTCTTGTGTAGATGTTTGAATTACGGTGGAATCGGCTTTGTAATCGGACACGAAATAACTCACGGTTTCGACAATTCAGGTGCGTGGCTACTGCGTTATTACTGCGTCATAGCTACGGTATGTAAATATGTATTGCAAAACAATTATGTATATGTCAGTGTGTATACGTAAATACATTACATACACACAGACACACACACACACACACACACACATATATATATATATATATATATATATATATATATATATATATATATATATATATATGTCCCAAATTATGTATATGCATATATTACTTGTTCATCTTACCAGGCTGTCAGTTTGACTCACAGTTACATGTTGATCTTTCCAGGATATCAGTTTGACTAACATTTTCAAATTAATCTTACAAGGCTGTCAGTTTGTCTGACAGTTACGTGTTCATCTCACGAAGCTATCAGTTTGACACACAGTTGCACGTTCATCTTACCAAGCTGTTAGATTATCTCATAGTTGCAACTTCATCTCAACAGGCCAACAGTTTGATTCACAGTTATATGTTCATTTTATCAAGCTATCAGTTTGATTCACAGTTACATGTTCATTCACCAGGCCATCATATTGACTCACAGTTGCATGTTCATCTTACCAGGGCATTAGTTTGACTAACAGTTACATTTTCATCTTACCAGGGCATTAGTTTGACTAACAGTTACATTTTCATCTTTCCAGGCTATCAGTTTGATTCACAGTTACATGTTCATCTTACCAGACCGTCAGTTTGACTCACAGTTTCATTTTCATATTTCCTGGGTATCAGTTTGACTCACAGTTACATGTTCAATTTACCAGGCTGTCAGTTTGACTCACAGTTACATGTTCATCTTACCAGGCCGTCAGTTTGTTTCACACATATACGTTCATCTTACATAGGCAGTCAGTTTTTCTCACAGTTTCATGTTCATCTTTCCAAGCTATCAGTGTGTCTCACATTTATATGGCCATCTCACCAGGCTGACAATTTGACTCACAGTTACATGTTCATCTTTCCAGGCTATCAGTTTGATTCACAGTTACATGTTCATCTTAACAGGCCGTCAGTTTGATTCACAGTTATGTGTTCATCTTACCATGTGCCAGTTTGTCGCACATTTCCATGTTCATCTTACCAGGCCATCAGTTTGCCTCGCAGTTACATGTTCATTTCACCAGGGTACCAGTTTACTCAAAGTTGCATGTTCATCTTACCAGACCATCAGTTAGTCTCACGGTTATATTTTCATCTCACCAGGCTATTACTTTGACTTAGAGTTATATGTTCATCCTACCAGGCAGTCAGTTTGTCTGACATTTTCATGTTCGTCATACCAAGCTGTCAGTTTGTTTCAGTTAGATTTTCATCTGTCCATGCTATCAGTTTGGCTCACAGTTATATGTTCATCTCACCAGGTTGTCAGTTTGACTCACAGTTATATGTTCATCTCACCAGGTTGTCAGTTTGACCCACAGTTACATGTCCATATTACCTCGCAGTCAATTTGGCATACAGTTTCTTGTTCATCTTACCAGGTTGTCAGTTTGTCTCAGTTACATTTTCATCTTACCAGGCTGTCAGTTTGTCCCACAGTTGCTTGATCATCTTAACATGCTGTCTGTTTGACTCACACTTATATGTTCATGTTACCCGGCCGTCAGTTTAACTAACACTTATGTATTTATTTTACCAAGCTATCAGGTTGACTCACATTTGCATGTTCATCTTACCAGGCCATCAATTTGACTCACTGTTACACGTTCATCTTACCAAGCCATCAGTTTGACTCCCAGTTACATGTTCATCTTACCAGGCTGTCAGTTTACTGAAATATGCACGTTCTCCTTACCAGGCCACCAGTTTGACTCACAGTTATGTGTTCATCTTACCAATCTGTCAGTTTTTCTCACAGTTGCAAGTTCATCTTATCAGGCCATGTGTTTAATTCACACTTACATGTTCATTTTACCATGCTGTCAGTTTGTCTCACATTTGCATACTCATCTTAACAGGCCATCAGTTTGATTCACAGTTACATTTTAATTTCACCAGGCCATTAGTTTGACTCACAGTCACACGTTCATCTTACCAAGCTGTCAGTTTGTCTCACAATTGCATATTCTTATTACCAGACCATCAATTAGCCTCACTGTTATATGTTCATCTCACCAGGCTGTCAGTTTGACTCACAATTACATGTTCATCTTACCCGGCCGTCTGTTTAACTCACACCTATGTGTTCATTTTATCAAGCTATCAGGTTGATTCATAGTTGCATGTTCATCTTACAAGGCCGTCAGTTTGACCTGGACGGCAACCTGAAGCAGTGGTGGCCGAAAAAAGTAGTGGATGAGTTTACCCGGAGGGCGCAGTGCACTGTGGACCAATACAGTAACTACACCGTTGCGGAAATTCATCTTAACGTACGTAAAATGTAACAAGTGTTGTCGAAACAGTTGTTTCCATTTACCTGTCGATTTTTCGACAACATGTGTGACTTGACATCTTATTGCAATGGTCGCGTCCATAGATCGACGGGAAACTGACGCTGGGTGAGAACATCGCAGACGCCGGCGGACTGAAGGAGAGCTTTCTTGTGAGTAACACTTATCATAACACACATACTCTGTCTTAAAACACACCTACCCTATCATACCACATCTACCCATTACACACTGTCACGTAACACGCCTATACAGGCTCATAGCTATACCTGCTCGTAACACATCTACCCCGTGGAGGACTAGAGGGAGCAGGGATGTGGTATTTAGGAATGGAAGGTGCGAAAGTGGGAAAGAGAAAGAGGAGAAAGTGGTAGGAAACGAGGCAATGCATCGATGGAGTAGGCAATACCAGAGGTAGGGGCAAAGGAGGGCGTGAGTGTTGAAAAGAGGGAGGGGAGTGAGGGAAGGAGGGAGCCCAAGTCTCTCAGCCCAAGTGTGTGGTCGTTTACCTCTGTCTGTCAGCCCAAGTATGTGGTCAGTTACCTCTGTCTGTCAGCCTAAGTGTATGGTCAGTTACCTCTGTTTGTCAGCTCAAATGTGTGGTCGGTTACCTCTGTCTGTAAGCCAAAATGTGTGGTCAGTTACCTTGTCTGTCAGCCCAAGTGTGTGGTCAGTTACCTCTGTTTGTCAGCTCAAGTGTGTGGTCGGTTACCTCTGTCTGTAAGCCAAAATGTGTGGTCAGTTACCTTGTCTGTCAGCCCAAGTGTATGGTCAGTTAGCTCTGTTTGTCAGCTCAAGTGTGTGGTCGGTTACCTCTGTCTGTAAGCCAAAATGTGTGGTCAGTTACCTTGTCTGTCAGCCCAAGTGTGTGGTCAGTTACCTCTTTCTGTCAGCCCAAGTGTGCGGTCGGTTACCTCTGTCTGTCAGCCCAAGTGTGTGGTAATTTACCTACGTCTGTTAGCCCAAGTGTGTGGTCAGTAACCTCTGTCTGTCAGCCCAAGTGTGTGGTCAGTTATCTCTGTCTGTCAGCCCAAGTGTGTGGTCGTTTACCACGGTCTGTCAGCCTAAGTGTGGTCGGTTGTAGGCCTACAGGAAGTGGGTGAAGCGCCGAGGCAAGGAAGAAGACATTCTGCCTGGATTAGGACTCGACAACAACCAGTTGTTCTTCCTTAGCTTTGCCCAGGTGAGACTCTCGTGGACTTTAGTAGTGTTCTACTTGAAGTGTATTATATGTTCGTGCTGTGCCTATTTCAAGTGTCCGATTGGAAGCATATAAGGTTTCCTAGTTGAAATGTGTAATGTGTCCTTGTTGTGTCCTAGTTGAATTGAGTAAGGTATTCGTGTTGTATCGTAATGGAAGTGTGTAAAGTAGCCGTGTTTTGTCCTCGGTGTGGTGTATAAGGTGGCCTTCGTGTGTCCTAGATGTGGTGTGGTGTGTAAGGTGGCCGTCTTGTGTCTTAAGTGTGGAGTGTAAGATGGCCGTCTTGTCCTTGGTGTGGTGTGTAAGATAGCCGTCTTGTATCTTAGGTGTGGTGTGTACGTTGGCCGTCTTGTGTCCTAGGTATGGTGTGTAAGGTGGCCGTCTTGTGTCCTATGTGTGGTGTTTAAGTTAGCCGTCTTGAGTCCTAGGTATGATGTGTACGTTGGCCGTCTTGTGTCCTAGGTATGGTGTGTAAGGTGGCTGTCTTGTGTCCGATGTGTGGTGTTTGAGTTAGCCGTCTTGTGTCCTAGGTGTGGTGTGGTACGTCACGGCCGGAGTTTGACCTGATGCTGGTGAAGTCTGATCCGCACAGTCTAAGAAAGTTCAGGTATCACTCTTCGCGAATTTTCTTTAGCGTGCTGTGATGGAGGGAGTGAGGGGGAGGGCGGATGTGAGCGAGAGAGGGAAGGAGGAGGAGGGGAAAGAGGGAGAGCAGGAGGGAGGGAAGAAGGGAGGGAGTGACTAATAGAGGGAGGAAGTGATCAAGGGCGGAGGGAATGAGGGAAGAGGTGGGAGGGAATAAATGAGTGAGAGTGGGGTGTGAGGAAATGAGAAAGGTGAGGGAGATAGTGAGGGAGGGAGGGAGGGAAGGAAAGAGGGAGGGAATGCTGAAGGAGGGAGGGAAGGGGTGACGGGAGTGAGGGAGGGAGGACGTAAGGAGGGAGGGAGTCAGGGATGGGCTGTGTATGTGAAGGGAGGGAGATAGTGAGGGAAGGGAGAGAGGGAATGAAAGATGGAGGGAGGACATAGGAAGGGAGGGAGGGAAGGGGTGAGGGGAGAGAGGGAAGGAGGGATTGATTGTGTTAGGGAGGGGAGGGAGGAAGGCAGTGACGGAGTGAGGAAGGGATGGGGTGATGGACGGGGGAGGATGCTAGTAATACGATGGGACCGCCAGTGACACTGATGGTATCGCCGTGTGTTTGTAGAATGGTCGGATGTTTATGTTTGTAGAGTGATCGGTTCCGTCTCAAACTCCGAAGAGTTCGGTCAAGCCTTCAAATGTCCGGTCGGCAGCAAGATGAATCCCGCCAAAAAGTGTGCAGTCTGGTGAGAGCAGGGAGAACTACATCTTGAAAGCACGAAAGACCTACAACTTACGAGTGATCGAATTTATAACGAAGCCACCTGAACTCGGTGTTTCTTGGAAGAACCAAGACACGACACGTCCGTTTGTTCGCACGATGTCGGTCAGACAACTTATCGTTCGCGTAAACGGAAATTCAAATGTTCTGGACTTTTTGATAACGAAAACTTTTGATAGTCTAGAAGGTGACATGACATTTGTGGTAATGACCAGCCACTCAGAGAATTGGACGGAGCAGTCACGTGAAGTCCCGTGACCTATCGTGAAGTGACGAGACGTAAAACAAGGCACTTGTTGACGGCAGTTAACGATGTGATTAGTGTTTATTCAATTTAGGAACGGTGTCCATACTGCCAATATGTTTTATTAGCTTTGCTAAATGAGAAGATAATCATATATAATTAATATTAGAACAGTGTTAGGCCATTAATTGTTCGCGTTTAAGGTCAAAACGAGGCTATTTAAGCAGCAGCTTGCATTGCATTAGACAGCCAGATTGTACTGAGCCGTGAGACGGCTGGTGCTTGGTAATGCAGCAATGACGTGTTATATAGCGTATGTACTGAGAGTTTGACGTTAACTCGCTTAAGCAGAGAAATCGACTTGTAATGGAATTATGGAAACGACCTAGTTATGCTGACTAGTGAAACATATAATTAATTATAGACAGTCGGTAAAGCTTCGTCGTAGAGAGTCGCACATGAAATACGAACAGTTGACAGCAAAGTCACTTTATTGTAGTGTGTCGCACATCAAATATATACAGTCGAAAAAGCTGTCATTTTGCAGTAGAGTGTCGCATATCAAATATAAACCGTCGACAAAAATGTCACTTGGACAGAGTGTGTCGCCCACCAAACGTGTAGGGTGTTTTGTAGGCAGAAGCTTGACGTTTTGTAAAATGGAAGCACTTGTAGTGACAATGTTGCTGTGAACTAGACGACGAACAACATACAACAGATAAAATGTTCGCCACTTTGTACGCAAGTGGAGGTACATAAGTCTTTTGTAATTGCTTCTAAACAATTTAGATTTATTTTATAATACGCCAGATATACAATAAATAAACATCTTCACCTGTTATTGCGTTGTGATGTTGTGACGTCACGACACCAGGGAGACACAATGACGTCACAAAACCAGGGAGACACAGTGACATTACGAAACCAGGGAGATACAGTCACGTCACGAAACCGGGGAGAACCAGTGACGTCACGAAACCAGGGGGACACAGTGACATCACGAAATCAGCCAGACACAGTGAAATCACGACTCCAGGCAGACACAGTGACGTCATGAACCCAGAGAGACCCGATGACGTCACGAATCCAGGGAGAAACAGTGACGTCATCATCCCAGAGAGACACGATGACGTCACGAAACCGACGAGACACATGACGTCACGAAACGCAAGACGAGACACAATGACGTCACGAAACCACGAAGAAGACACAGAGACGTCACGAAACCACGGAGACACAGTCACGTCACGAAACCTGGTATAAAAACAGTGACGTCACGAAACCAGGGAGACAAAGTGACGTCACGAAACCAGGGAGACGCAGTGACGTCACGAAACCAGGGAGATGCAGTGACGTCACGAAACCATGGAGACACAGTGACGTCACGAATCCAGGGAGACACGGTGACGACACGAATCCAGGTAGACACTGTAACGTCATCATCCCAGAGATACACGATGACGTCACGAAACCAGGGAGACACAGTGAAATCAAGACACCACGGAGACACAGTTGCGTCATGAACCCAGAAGAATCGGTGACGTCACGAATCCAATAGAGACACAGTGACGTCATCATCATAGAGAAACACGATTACGTCACGAAAACAAGGAGACACAGTGACGTCACGAAACCAGGGAGACATAGAGACGAAACCACGGAGACATAGTCACGTCACAAAACCTGGTAAGAAACAGTGACATCACGAAACCAGGGAGACACAGTGACGTTACGAATCCAGGGAGACACAGTGACGTCACGAAACCAGGGAGACACAGAGACGTCACGAAACCACGGAGACACAGTCACGTCACGAATCCAGGGAGACACAGTGACGTCACGAAACCAGGGAGACACAGAGACGTCACGAAACCACGGAGAACAGTCAGTCACGTCACGAAACCAGGGAGACACGGTGACGTCACGAACTCAGGGAGACACAGTGACGTAACGAAACCAGGGACGTAACTGTGTCTCCCTGATTTCGTGACGTCACCCGTGTCTCTCTGGGTTCATGACGTCACTTTGTCACCATGGAGACACAGTGACGTAATGAACCCAGAGAGACACGGTGACGTCACGAAACCACGGAGACACAGTTACTTCAATATACCAGAGAGACACAGTGACATCATGAACCCATAGATACACCGTGACGTCACGAAACCAAGGATACACAGTAACGTCACGCCACGGAACAATGGAGACGTAGTGATGTCAGAAAACCAGGCGGAGTCAACATCTATCAATTTTGAATTCCGATCAAAGCCAGCAAAGGATACGGCGAGCTCTACGTCAAAATTGTCCCAATTGTAGTGATTAACGCTCATTTAGATAACATTGTTTATATGAATACAATTGTTTATAAGAAGAAATAAAATGTTCATACTATTCAGAACAAAATACAAATATATGATTATATCGGCATAAACTGAGACCTCAAAGTGATGGTGTGTGTGTGTGTGTGTGTGTGTGTGTGTGTGTGTCGTGTCGTGTGCGTGTGCGTGTGCGTGTGCGTGTGCGTGTGCGTGTGTGCGTGTGCGTGTGCGTGTGCGTGTGCGTGTGCGTGTGCGTGTGCGTGTGCGTGTGCGTGTGCGTGTGCGTGTGCGTGTGCGTGTGCGTGTGCGTGTGCGTGTGCGTGTGCGTGTGCGTGTGCGTGTGCGTGTGCGTGTGCGTGTGCGTGTGCGTGTGCGTGTGCGTGTGCGTGTGCGTGTGCGTGTGCGTGTGCGTGTGCGTGTGCGTGTGCGTGTGCGTGTGCGTGTGCGTGTGCGTGTGCGTGTGCGTGTGCGTGTGCGTGTGCGTGTGCGTGTGCGTGTGGTGTGCGTGTGCGTGTGCGTGTGCGTGTGCGTGTGCGTGTGCGTGTGCGTGTGCGTGTGCGTGTGCGTGTGCGTGTGCGTGTGCGTGTGCGTGTGTGTATGTGATATAGCCACATGAGAACAGTATCAACTGATGTTTGCTGTGTAACCTTGCCCTGTCAGATTCCTTACGACAATTCCAGAATTACGCCGAGATTATTAAGTTCTCCCCAACTACGTCACAAGTGGGAGCAACGCAAATACCCGCGTGAGATTTTAATGGGCCGCCGATGTAACCGACAGGGTGGCCTTACCTCAGATTAGGGTAAAGACTCTGATTGGTTCTCTGGACGAATTTGAAATAACAAATTGAATAACCATACTTTATTCTGAGATAATTGGTGTATAGTAAAAAGTTGTTTATAAAATAGGAATTACCTCAGGATTACCCAGGTCCGTGACATGACAGCATAGTTTAGCCCACGCGGATAACATTCAAAAGCCGGCCATGGCACCAGACTGTCTCGGCGAAGTTACGCAGCCGAGCGACGGTCGGTTAAGCGAGACTAAGTTGATCTATCTAGTGAGACGCGGGGAGTTTTCTGGTGTCTCCATCAGGTTACGGGTGTTTGCTGATCTGTCCGCCAGGCGCGGTGTTGTTATTGATTTTTCCTCTAGGGGACAGCATTTCCGAAACCCGCTGTATATGTTGTAATCATCAGTTTACATAACATGTATACAAAGTCTTTAAAACCACATAGAACCTGACGCGTGTGGTGTGGTAAATGGACCAATGCGACGTTCGTTTCTATAAATTGTAAAATATATGGAGATCGACACGCACGCACGCACGCACGCACGCACGCACGCACGCACGCACGCACGCACGCACGCACGCACGCACGCACGCACGCACGCACGCACGCACGCACGCACGCACGCACGCACGCACGCACGCACGCACGCACGCACGCACGCACGCACGCACGCACGCACGCACGCACGCACGCACGCACGCACGCACGCACGCACGCACGCACGCAAACCAGCAAACAAATACACACACGTCTCGACCTTTCGTCTCTCATCTGACTCGCAGCACGACTGAGCTGAGCGCTGCACCGTCCGTGACAGACACGGTTGAGGCGGCCACGCGGCACAACGTTCCCGTGCGCCTGGTCGAGCTATGGTGTAACGAGAGAATGGACAAGAGTTGTGCATGCTGTAGTTGTCAGACTTGTTCGAATTGGTTATACAAAATACACTCCAGTAGGCAGCACGACAGAGGTTGATACTTGTCAAGTCGGTTGTCGAGTAAAACGGCTAAATCACGAACAGTCGGCGACATGCTATGGGAGACCCACACACACTGACGGTGGAGAGTAGAGAAGGCGAGTGGACTGCGATGGAACTAAAACGATTGCCTCGGGCTTCGCTTCTTTTAGGAAAAGATGGTTTTAATCCAGTCAATGTCTAATACCATTCACACGTTCGTGGCGTTGTACAGAATATTGCCGCTATTAAATGTTGCATTACGTTTTATTGCATACGCCGACCCTTCTACAATAACAGTAATGGTGTTTATTTAAGTAGCAAAGGTACAAGACAAACTAATGCAGTGTAGAATTGCTGTGAAACTATTCACAACAATCCCGCAGGGCTTCTAACGGAAACAACTAGGACAACAAAAATTTATGTTAGTCTAATAATAGGAAGTTAAACTGTTTTTATGAATTACAAAAACATCCATTAATTACATTAGCAGCGAAACTTCATTACCAATTCTGTGTGGACGTGCCTGTCGTTGGCACATGGATCTAGCTATATAGCTGACACTCGAGTTGTGACGTCTATCCGTTCACGTCGTCGGCAAGACTAATGCTATTTTTTCAGCAACAACAGAGCGCAAGTCATTTTGTACCCGAGTCATTTTGTATCAGTCATATGTGTTAATAACAATAATTGTTACGTATATATCCCGCTGTATTTAGGAGTGGGGTTAGGTGACCACAGAACTCTCAGTCGTATGTGTAAATATGTTTATCCCCAACGCCCCTTCCAATAGAAAGTCCTGAATATGCCACTGTTTCTTCGATATAAACTGATTTAATAGTGAAGTAGAGTGGCGCAGTGGCGCAGTGGCTCAGTGGTGCAGTGGCGCAGTGGTGCAGTGGCGCACTGGCGCAGTGGCACAGTGGCGCAGTGGCGCAGTGGCGCAGTGGTGCAGTGGCACAGTGGCGAAGTGGCGCAGTGGCGCAGTGGCGCAGTGGTGCAGTGGCGCAGTGGCGCAGTGGCGCAGTGGCGCAGTGGCGCAGTGGCGCAGTGGCGCAGTGGCGCAGTGGCGCAGTGGTTAGATCTTCGGACTCTCGATAATTAAGAGAACCCGTGGCTGAATCCTGTGCTGCCGTGTGAAATTGTGGGCAAGTTCGTTCACTCTACATTGTCCCAGCTCACATACATGGCTATAGACAGAGGTGAATATTTATGTGACGCGCCTTGATCAGTCGTGGGGTCTGGATATTGCGCAATGTAAGAAGAAGAAGACTGATTTACATAGAAACAATTGACATTGATAGCCCATGGAAAGATGATCCTCGCTAGTTTGGTTCGCTGATGATGAAACTGATGATGATAATAAAGATGATGATAATAAAGATGATGATGATGGTTCTTGGTACACATGTTGCAATAGACAGAATGAAATGACAGGTGACGAGGACGTTACGCAATGTCTGTGTAACCGGGTCTACTACAACATCAATATAGAGGCAGAGGCTGGACGTAGGATTAGTTCGCCTCAAAGGCTGTTTGTTTGAGCGTGAACAGTGGAGTGCCCAGAACCTAAAGAACTCTGAAAACGGCACTGTGCCAAACAAACACCTACAACCCCCCCCGACCCCTATAGCCCCAGTGAACCCCTTAACACGTCCGTCTGTCCTCGTGTACGTCGTGAGTGGAGCGGTCAGACGCACGCGTGCACGCACGCACGCACGCACGCACACACACGCACGCACGCACGCACGCACGCACACACACACACAGGCACACACGCACACACACATACACACACAAACACACACACACACACACACACACACACACACACACACACACACACACACATTCACTATTCACATATCGAACTCACGCGTACTTTAGGGTGTAAGATAAAGACGCTCACTGAATGGGGGTGTTCGTTTATCATTTACGGTAGCTGTGCCACTTTAAAGAGTTCTTTCAACCAGGTAGGTTCAGTGACGTAGGTTTCGTGGTTAGTACACTTGCAGTAAGCGACAAGGAGACAGCGCGATGACGGCGGTGGACGAAGCCCAAAGGTAGGCCCAGTTCAGTTGTCATCACGTCACCTGGCATTGATCTGGGAACCAAAATTCAATATTAAAGTTGCTCAGGTTTCGTAAACATATCTTTACATTTGTTAAAACTGGAAACATCGCACTGCAGAATGTGGCGATTTACGGTTGTTTTAAGGGTCGATGCTCGCACGACGTTTATTTACACTTCGCAGGCAGGCATTTATGTACACTTCGTAAATGTAGCGATTAACTAAATATAACTTGACACATTCTACCTATCTG
>JAODUO010001519.1:85000-105000 GCA_025642075.2 Ridgeia piscesae
GGGTTGTGGGTTGTGGGTTGTGGGTTGTGGGTTGTGGGTTGTGGGTTGTGGGTTGTGGGTTGTGGGTTGTGGGTTGTGGGTTGTGGGTTGTGGGTTGTGGGTTGTGGGTTGTGGGGTTGTGGGTTGTGGGTTGTGGGTTGTGGGTTGTGGGTTGTGGGTTGTGGGATGTGGGTTGTGGGTTGTGGGTTGTGGGTTGTGGGTTGTGGGTTGTGGGATGTGGGTTGTGGGTTGTGGGATGTGGGTTGTGGGTTGTGGGTTGTGGGTTGTGGGTTGGGGGTTGGGGGTTGGGGGTTGGGGGTTGGGGGTTTGGGGTTGGGGGTTGGGGGTTAGGGGCTGGGGGTTGGGGTGGATTGAATCTGATCCGGGTGATGTCCACACTACAGATGCCTGACCCCAGACGTACTGAAATTATCAACTCGGCCGTGAATAAAACAAAAGCCTTCCGATGCTGAATACTATTTAAATTATAATTATTACCCAAATATATTACGATCCTATATCAACAGTTGCCTCATTACTGAGCGTTAAACGACATGGCCCTATCGCACATATATCTTCTCAGAAATGTTTTTTTCACGCTAGACGTGTCGGTGTCGGTGTCGTTTCGTCGGTTGAAGGTGGGTCAGGCCAGACTTGGCATGTCCAGAGACTTCTTCCTCGACGCTCGGTTCCGTCGCCAGCTACTCGCCTACAGGACCTTCGCCTCCGACGTTGCATCGGCTCTCGGCGCCGACAGAAACGTTTCCGTCGACGACATGAACGACATGGTTGACTTTGAAGTCAGCCTGGCAAATGTATGTCTAATTAGGGCAATTATTTAGAGGCATATATGCATGCATACTTACAATCATACCTACATATATATATATCATATATATATATATACATACCTACATACATACATACCTACATACATACATATATACATACCTACATACATACAGAAAATCATGCATAGAAATAAATACATGCGTACATATATACATACATACATAGAACAGAGAGAGAGAGAGAGAACGGAGAGAGAGAGAGAACAGAGAGAGAAAAAACAGAGAGTGAGAGAGAGAGAACAGAGAGAGAGAGAGAGAGAGAGAGAGAGAGAGAAGAGAGAGAGAGAGAGAGAGAGAGAGAGAGAGAGAGAGAGAGAGAGAGAGAGAGACAGACACACACACAGACAGACATACAGACAGATAGACAGAACAGACAGACAGACAGACAGACAGACAGCACATCATACATACATACAGACGACAGACAACAGACAGACAGACAGACAGACAGACAGACAGACAGACAGACAGACAGACAGACAGACAGACAGACAGACGACGACAGACAGACAGACAGACAGACAGACAGACAGACAGGCGGACGGACGGACGGACGGACGGACGGACGGACGGACGGACGGACGGACGGACGGACGGACGGAGACGGACGGACGGACGGACGGACGGACGGACGGACGGACGGACGGACGGACGGACGGACGGACGGACGGACGGACGGACAGGACAGACAGACAGACAGACAGACAGACGGAGAGAGTGATGCTGAGGGTGATCTGTTGTCACAGATCACTGTACCGACGGACGGGAGACTCAACTACGCTGCCCTTTATCACAAGTTCACCGTCGACGAGCTCCACGTCAACGTCACTGACGTAAGTACATAAGTTTTAAAAACGTATGTGTAGGGGCGTTGGGGTGCCCCCTCAAGGGTGACTAGAGGGTGGTTGTTACCGCGCCAGGTGTTTTATGTACAATGCTTGCAAAACTACACATGTGTAGTTGTCGTACTGCCTGCCAGTAATGACGTCACTAAATGTCTGTGCAGTAGACTAAACCACTGTCGATTGCAGGCGATAGACTGGCGGCGTCTGATCGGTTTACTCTTTGATAAGGTCAATATGACCATCAACGGGTCTCAGCCGGTCGCTGTCTTCGGCTCAGCGTTCTTCAAAGACTTGGCGAAACTACTCGAAATCACACCTAAAAGGTAACGCTTCCACCCACCCTTCCTCCCTCCCTCGCTCTAGTTCAAGAGTTTGTTCTTAATTGTCGGATATTGCACACAGTCTATAAATTGATATATTATTAACGTCGATCTGAATAAACTATCTCTTTATCTATCCTCTATCAAGCTCCCTCCATTCCTCCCTAGACCCTTCCTCGCTCCCTCCCTCCCACCATCCCTACCTCATATCCTCAAGCCATCCCTCCCAAACTCCCTCTCTCCAGCCCTATCTCTTTATCACTCCTCTATCAAGCTCCCTCCCTTCCTAGACCCTCATTCCCTGCCTCCCACCCTCCCTCTGTTCCTCCTTCCCCCCAGCCCCCACTTGCTCCATCCAGCCCTCACTCCCTCCCTCCCTCCCATCCTCCCTCAAGCCCTCACTCCTCCCTCCCTTCCTCCAATCATCCCTCCCTCCTTCCCTCCCTGCCTCCCACACTTCCTCCTTCCTTCCATCCAGCCCTCCCTCCAGCCCTCATTACATACCTCCCTCCCTCCCGCCCTCCAGCCCTCACTCCCTCACTCCCTAGCTCCAATCATTCCACCTTCCCTCCTCCCTCCCTCCCTTTCTGCCTCCCACCCTCCCTCCCTCCCACCAACCCTCTCTCCAACCCTCCCTCACTACCTCCCTCCCTCCCTCCCACCCTCCTTCACTTCCTCCCTACTCTCTCAACCCTTCTACCTCCCACCCTCCCTCCCTCCCAACCTTCCTCCATCACTCCCTACCTCCCGACCTCCCTTCCTTTATTCATCCCATTGCAGTTTGGTGACTTATCGGTCGCCCCAAGAGATGTGAATGAAGGTTTTTGATATATAGGAAAATTACATTGCCGTCATTTACTGCCTCAATTGAGCATTGATGTTTGTTCACAGGACAGTGGCCAATTACATCCTTTGGAATGTCGTAAAGTCCGGCGTGTCCCTGTTGTCAGACGCTGTGTTTGCGGACATCTTACAACGTTATGAACGGGTGAGTGGGTCAAGTGACTCCAAACAATAATGTCGTCTTTCTGCAACTGCTACGACTGTCTCCTGGGATATTATAACCAAACAGAGCCCGAATGATCAACGCATAACAGGGATTCTGTGTTTTTATATTAGTCGCTAACTTTGGGTCGCTGTAGGTGAATCTCCTCCGTGGCACAGATATACAATTACTATAAAGTGTATTTGTGTTATACATTCCGTTCCATTCAATCAGCAAGTCTCAATTAATAGGTTACGCAGAAAGCGGCAGCCTGTGAACGGGCGACCCATGGCGACCCATGTCACGCCAGTTATGTTTTATCACTGTCATGTCACCATGTCACGCCAGTTATGCTTTACCACTGCCATGTCACTTGAAGTCACTACGTTTAAGCATGCGTTATTCCGCGTCTTCTCGACAAGGCGATGACAGGAGTGAGCAAGGAGGAGGCCCGCTGGAGGACGTGTGTGTCTAGAATACACGGCACATTCGCACTGGCCGTGGGACGTATGTTCGTCGATAACTATTTCGACAAGACAGCCAAACTCACGGTAAGTTATGTTCGCTGCGTGTGCCACAAAATTGCTCGTCTTTGACTGGATGGTTGGCAAGTGATAGATGACAGTTATGGTGGTAGTGTATTTACCAATTCCTAGACAGAACACAAGGTCGGTACGTGAATACCACAACTCTCTATTCAAATGTTGACATCTTCGTCTTGAATGTGTGTGTTTTATGTTCAAAATGACAATAATAATAATTGTAAAACGTCTATAGCGCTTGTATACTTAAACAGGTGAAGGTCAGAGGAGCACCATACACAATCAATTAGCTAGTCGAAAATGTATAGTGGGAAAGCAATTTCAAACAAATATGTTTTCAAAAATTTTTCACGAAAGATAAAAGAACAGAAAATATATTTATTTCAAATTATAGATTATATAGATTAATTCGTGGAAATTAATTCGTCATAGATTAATTCGTGGAAAATTCAGATATTGATAGAATCCTTCACCTCAATATTTAATGCTTGAAGGCCGAACAATTATCCACGATTTGAGGGAACCTCGTACCTCAATTATTACAGTTTGTAGGCCGAATAAATGAGCCACGACTTGAAGGAAACCTTCAGCTCGATATTTACTGTTTGTAGGGCGATGAAATGAACCACAACTTGAAAGAAGCCTTCACCTCGATGATTACTATTTGTAGGCAGATGAAATGATCCACGACTTGAGAGAAACTTTCACCTCGATGATTACTGTTTGTAGGCGGACCAAATGATCCAAGACTTGAGAGACACCTTCACCTTCACCTTGATGATTACTGTCTGTAGGTTGATGAAATGATCCAAGACTTGAGAGAAATTTTCACCTCGATGATTACTGTTTATAGGCCGATAAAATGATCCAAGTTTTGAAGTATACCTTCACCTCGATATTTTCTGTTTGTAGGGCGATGAAATGAACCACGACTTGAAGGAAACCTTAACCTCCATGATTACTGTTTGTAGGCCGATGAAATGTTCCACCCATTGAGAGAAACTTCCACCTCGATGATTACAGTTTGTATGCGGATGAAACGATCCAAGATTTGAGAGAAACGTTCACCTCGATGAATACTGTGTGAATGCAGATGGAATGATCCACGTCTTGAAGGAAACCTTCACCTGGATATTTACAGTTTGTATGCAGATAAAATGGATAAAGTTATCCACAATTTGATGGAAGCCTTCACCTCGATATTTACTGTTTATAGGCAGATGAAATGATCCGCGACTTGAGAGACACCTTCACCTCGATGCTGGCTGAAGTAACCTGGATGGACAAAGACACGCGCAAATTGGCTATTGCTAAGGTACTGTAAGGTAAACATCTGTCGAATCTTGCTGTGATTCTATGTCTATAAGGACAAAAACCGTAAGGTCATTACTCCAATGAAGGGGATAAAGCCATATGGCAAAGCATAATGGGAAATGGAAATATTTTGCCCAGCCTAGATTTAAAGGTTTCCACCATGGCAGGAGAGACAACTGTTTAGTTTAGTCTATTTTATTCCTCTATTAAAAAAAGTTATTTGTAAAAATCTGAGTCCCAGCCGGCACCTGAATAAATCGTTCTCGGACTGTTGTTAGTTGAACGAACTACGTCGTTTGCCAACTATGGGGCTGTATGTTTCTCCGTGTAGGGGGAATGGTAGACGGCTGTCTCGGCGGTGTTCTACGGTCTCCCATTTGACTTGTCATCAGTTGTCACCATTAACGACAAGCTGCTTTCACGACTGCCATTACCCAATACAAATCTTAGTGCTGGCCATTGAGTGAACTATCACTAGGTCACTTCGCTAAACAAGGGAAGTTTCTCCGCTACGCATCCGGCCAGGTCAGATAAGGCAGACATGTCAGAGAGGTCAGACAGGTCATACAGGTCATACAGGTCAGATAGTTCAGATAGGTCAGACAGCAGGAGGTCTTCTGCATTGGGATCTCGCCCGTGTCTGTGGCTTTTTTAGAGATTGTTTGAGACAATTATATATATATATATATATATATATATATATATATATATATATATATATATATATAGTTTTGTATGTGTGCATATGTAATTGCTTATCACTAATTTGTTACAATGTGTACTTCTCTTTAAATAGGCCAAAGCGATTAAGGAGAACATTGGCTACCCCGAAGTCATCACGGATGACGTCTACCTCGACACGATATACCAACAGGTGAGACGAGTCATCATTTGGTGATTGCGCTGTTATGTCAGTGAATGTTGTCGACCCCATTTCAGTTGTGAACAAGGAATACGTGTTCATTATGTTGGTGTTTTGTTTTTGTTTTTGTTTTTATTGATATTGGTGTTGTTGCTGTTGTTTCTTCCTCATCTGTCTCTGTCTGTCTGCGTGAGGGTGGCTTTGATACTGATCATAATTTTATATCTTGTGTTTTCATTTCCATTTCATCCCTCGTCGTTCTTGCGCTGCTGGCTCCACCTAGCGACCCCACTCCGCACTATCTGCCATTCCTTTGTTTAACATCAACAGACGACTGACTATCTTCTTCCATCAACTCTACGCAGCTCTTCTTCTCTTGACAATGTCGCTCGATGTCAGACAATGCACCAGTCGGCAGCCAGGCTGCTCTTGCGCCGACCACGTAGCGACAGCGCCCTGCCTCTGTCGTGTCCTTCACTGGTTGTGGAAGTCACGCAGCCTCACGTCGCTGTTGTCACGATTACGTGAAACTGTGCGTGACGACTGAACCAATTGCCTAATGTCCAGTCACTTGTGTCCGCACACACCGACTAGAACACATCGCCATGTGGGTACCCTGGCAACCACCCTTCTTATTCTTCTGATTGGGGACTGGACACAAGAATAAAATTCTAACGATGGATGACAGTTGCAGCTTAAAACTGATGAACACTAGGAAAATCAGGTCATCAATATAATGTGTTATACCTTTCTTATCTTAAATGTCCGGTTTGATATTGCGTTTACCACACTATCATAGACATATAGCGATTTAGTAGTGCAAATAATATACACCATTTTACGCCGTATGTGCCTTTTACGGGATTTGCATTTTACATTGCTGTACGTTGTGGTTTCGATAAGCCCTTATATCTGACAATTTTCTAAATGCACACAATCATAACACATTTGCCCGAAACTGGTTGTACTGCGCGAAAAATGGCCCTCTTCATTATTAGTGAAGATCGCCAACCACAAGTACTTGCCGCTATTGCCATGACAACCACCATAATCATCGATTACAATTCATGATTTCTGTGATCATTGTCACCGGCAAAGTGTTCCCTTGCTTCTGCTTGTAATAATCCTTCGGACAATATAACTAAGATACGCTATTTAGGAACAGTTCGATTATTACAACCAAAAACAAAACAATGTTCTATATGTTAACATAGAAAATATGGACTTCCTGCTCTCAGCCTCGTATCAGACCCTATATAGTTTCATTCCGCCGAAGTCTAAAACGTATCTCTTTAATGCTGCCTAACCTCCTTAGCTTCCTGGCATCTTCATCCAACCTTTGACGACTCACGCATTGTCTTACGATTACAAGTTTGCGTAATCCCTTGGTTTTGTCGCGCCATTGAGCTTGATCTTCGAGGATATTGGCGCAAAAAGAAGAATATTATTATTATTATTACATGCCCAAATAGCAACGAAAGGTTCCTGCCAACAGTGTTGCAAACAAAATCGTTTCGACACCGACATTAAGCCCAAACAAAATACGACTATTACAAAACACATTGCACTGACATTGAATGTTTCTGACAGATCCGTCCGCGCGAAAACACCTACTTCGAGAACATCGTAAATACGTGGAACGTTGCAACGAGAAGAAACTTGAAGAAACTTGACGAACCCGTCGACAAGACGGAGTACGTTCATCTTCATTATATTGTCATCAACTGTCGACGTTGCGATGAAGTAAACTAAATCCAAGTTCTTTCTGTTCTTGCCGAAAACGTAAAAACAGGTTAACTATGAAAATGGCCACGGTTCACGGCACAATTTAGACATCCGTCGATCTCCATCGTTCGGGTTTGAAAATCGGGGAAATAAAGATTTTATGCGCGTCTTAACAATTTGGTCCTGTTTATTTGTCGTCAATCGCAAAATCTGCGTCTGTTTGAAATGGACTTCGCAAGATGGGGGAATGGTTTTTGGTATCTGAAGCAAGCATTATGTGGATGAATGGTCACAAAGGGTGACTCGACGCTATCTTTTCCAAAAATACGAGTCGCAGCCAAAACATTATCAAATCCACGAGGTTTAGTAACGCAGAACAGTTAATGTTTTTGTGTACATCTTAACAGTCAGCTTTATTATTTAAGCTAATTATTTAGTGTGTTATTTTAGTGAAAGAGTAATGCAATTGTAATGCACACGTATAACTATAAATCCCCTCATATTGGGGCTCGCTTTCTGTAATTGTCGTCGGTTATGATGATTACGTAATAGTGTGACTATTTTTGACGCCAGATGGAAAATGGGCCCAGCTCAAGTGAACGCGTATTATGGTAGACTTAACAACGTCATTGGTAAGAACAACTACGAGTTTGTGACATGCTAACTTATTCGGATTCAGTCGGTCTGTCAACTTTTCGATTTACTACAATCTTAACTACATAAGTTTCAGAGTCGTAACACGACTGTGTTAACGTATAATCTTACGTTAAAACACATAATTATATACGTATATTCATATATACATACATAAACAGACACAGGCACACACGTATACATAAATACACTCATACATACTCACACACATACATATTTACACACATTTATACGTACAAACGCACACATATACACATACACACATATTCATACATCATACACATACGTACACACTCACGCATGCACGCATGCACGCACGCACGCACGCACACGCACACGCACACGCACACGCACACGCACACGCACACGCACACGCACACGCACACGCACACGCACACGCACACGCACACGCACACGCACACGCACACGCACACGCACACGCACACGCACACGCACACGCACACGCACACGCACACGCACACACACACACACACACACGCATGCATGAGTAGTACATTATTTATAATTGACAAGTTGAGTAATAATATATGTTTGCTATTGTTCATGTATTTCAACTGATTTTGCACTAAGATAATCCATGACGTCATCCATCCATTTACTTCAACTGTAGCGATGACGGCGGTGGCGCACCCTAGCGTCGCGGTTGGACACCGGGTATGGGGTGGACCGTGGGGAAAATATGAAGTTACAGGGTATAAAACCCTGATCCCTGGTCGTCGTGCTCGGGGGGATAATGCTATTTATGCGCGCGCAAACCCACACTTTGTGTGAATGCAGGAATCCGATAGGAGGGGCGTTGATCACCGTCGAATCGAGACAAACGTATTACGTGTGTGTTTGTCTTTCAGTGTTTCCTGCCGCCGTGCTGCAGCCGCCGATGTACAGCAAAACCTACCCGAAGTACGTGTGTCTTTACTTGGCCGTGTGTTCATAACCTTACAAAAATGAGCCTATTGTAAACCACTGATTATCATTGAATACCACTCAGTGCCATTCAGTGCCGTTGGGCCATTCAATGATATTTCAGTAGGACTCAGTGGTACTCTCCACGATAATTTAAAATACCATTCAATACCACTGAACGGTAAAAAGAATCAAAAATATAATTCAAAAAAACATTCATATACCATCCAAATACACTTGGCAATAATACCCCCTAGGACCATTCAAGTACCATTCAATGGTATTTGACTTTGGAGTAGGGAAGGGGATAATTGGAGGGATTGGTAGAAGAGATACAAGATACAACAAGCTTTATATAACGTCAGTTTACATGTGAATTTGATAACATTAGCTCATCTGAGCTATTTTCCGACAAACAAGTGTAAAGCAACGATACATAAACATAAAAAGCATCCAGAGTATTTAAAATGACAGCAATAAAACATATAAAATACGTGTAATGAGTACAAAACAAATAATACATGCATGTATAATAATAGTATTTTTTTTCACATTGGGCAATCATAGCGATTGAAAATGTTACATAAAACATGCAAAGTATATTAGTTAAAATAGAGTGAAATAATATATAATTGTAGACATTAGCATAAGTATAAGTTAAAATGTAGAGAATATATGATATGTATATATAACACTAATTTAAATAATTTAAGACATTAAAACATATTTCCGTGATTATTTGACTAAACGTATAAAAAATACTATAAAACACTAAAATAAATAGAATAAATTAAGGCTTTACAACATTTTACACATATCCATATTGCATGTATAAAATGAAAGTTATATTCATAATATTGGCATGGCGACAAACATGTTAGTGTTAGCTGTTTACCTGCATATAGAACAATTGCATGATGGGCCATCCCAATTCCGGATCAGTCTGCGAAACTCGCCGTAGTTTACTGTTTTTCGTATATTATTTGGCAGGATGTTCCAGATCCGGGGAACATCATGGACAAATGGGGGATATTTGGATGGATTGATAGTGGATTGGGGAAGGACAGATTTGGATGGATTGGTAGAGGAGTGGGGAAGGGGATAATTGGAGGGATTGGTAGAGGAGTGGGGAAGTGTAAGGGTGGCGCCGCGTTGTTCCTGTACAAGATATCCAACCTCGGGTGTCCTGTAAGGAAGCACAAATAGTGTCCTGTAACGAAGTATAAATAGTGTCCTGTAACGAAGTACAACTAGTGTAATGTAACGACGTACAAATAATGTCACGTAGGAATGTAAAAATAATGTCATGAACAATGTACAAATAATGTCAAGTAACGAAATACAAATAGTATTACGTGACGATATACAAATAATTCGATACAACGCCAGAGAAGTTTTTTTCAAGTAATCGGCATGTAGGGCCTACAATTTTAATAAATACATTTGTTTTAAAGTATAGTTTTTTGTATCTAAATTGACAATATTTTTACTTTGTTACTGTTGTTTACTTGACGAAATACCTTAATCACAATATTTCCGTGTGTAATCGCATATCGTAAATCTATCACATGTCTATAAATAACGTGCAATCACGGCGATTCACCTGATTGCATACAAAGTAGTTATTTTGTATCAGTGGCTGTTAATAGACTCAGGTTCGTGGAGAGTAATGCAGTTGTTTTTGTCTCGGAATTGGTTCCTACTGTAATAAAACTTTCAATGATAAATAATGTAACTGTTACTTTTTAAAGTAATTTTTACGTCCTACTCAAGGGAATGTAATGTTGTTAAGTAGTTTTTATATTACTTGTAATTTCACTCATGTAAATATAGAAGTAATTCAGTCAACATTTATTATGTGTATTTCCTGTGTAGATGTTTGAATTACGGTGGAATCGGCTTGATAATCGGACACGAAATAACTCACGGTTTCGACAATACAGGTGGGTGGCTACTGCGTTATTACTGCGTCGTTGTTACGATTTGTATATATATATATATATATATATATATATATATATATATATATATATATATAAAAATATTATTATATATATATATATATATATATATATATATATATATATATATATATTATATATTATAATGTATATTATAATTATATATATATATATATTATATATATATATATATATATATATATATATGACTTATATATATTATATTATATATATATATATATATACACATATATATATATATATATATATATATATATATATATATATATATATATATATAATGTGTATATATATATATATATATAATTATATATATATTTTATGCATATATATATATATTTATATATATATTATATATATATATATTATATATATATATATATATTATATATATTTATATATACATATATATATATATATATATATATATATATATATTTATACTATATATATATATATATATATATACATGTGTGTGTGTGTGTGTGTGCGGATAACACGCGATAATATCCATTTGCCCACGAACATACGGACACGCTCACGCACTCGTACACCAACCGCTGCAATTCTTTGTCTCACAGTTACTTGTTCATCTTACCAGGCTGTCAGTTTGTCTCGCAGTTACATGTTCGTCTTACCAGGCTATCAGTTTGTCTCACAGTTACATGTTCATCTTACCAGGCTATCAGTTTGTCTCACAGTTACATGTTCATCTTACCAGGCTGTCAGTTTGTCGCACAGTTGCATTTTCATCTAAACAGGTTATCAGTTTGTCTCACAGTTGCATGTTCAACTTACCAGGCTGTCAGTTTGTCTCACAGTTACATGTTCATGTTACCATGCTATCAGTTTGACCAACAGTTACATATTCATAAACTTATATCTCTGATAAGAAATGGTTACGAAGATATGGCATGCAGGGTCATTCATGCAGGACAACTTACAGACTCCTTCATGGTGAAGACAGGAGTGAGGCAAGGATGTCTTCTGTCACCATTCTTATTCCTGCTCGCCCAGACTGGATCATGAAAAAGACTACAAAATATAGAAGAAATGGGATCCAGTGGACACCTTGGAGGCAGTTGGAGGACCTGGACTTTGCGGATGACCTCGCTCTCCTCTCACACAGCCATCAACAAATGCAGGAAAAAAACAGAGCTACTAAACACAGTGTCAACACAGCTAGGACTCAACATCAACAGAAGCAAGACAAGGATTATGAAAGCCAACACAAAGAACAACAACCCCATTACAATGAACGGAGAGCCACTGGAAGAGACATACTCATTCACATACCTGTGCAGTGCAATCAACAAACATGGAGGCACAGCAGAAGACGTCAAAGCAAGGATACAGAAAGCAAGAGTTGCATTCATCATGTTGAGAAAATTTTGGAGAGCAAAACAAATCAAAACTAACACCAAACTGAGAATATTCAATTCAAATGTCAAGGCAGTTTTACTCTATGGATCGGAGACATGGCGAAGTACACAGAAGACACTAAAAAGAATACAGACCTTCATCAACAAATGCCTGCGTAGAAGCCTACACCTGAAGTGAACAGACAAGATATCCAACACTACACTCTGGAAAAAGACCAAGCAACTACCCATAGAAAATGAAATAAAGAAGAGAAAATGGAGGTGGATAGGACATACACTCAGGAAACCACCAAACACCATCACCCGTCAAGCCATCACATGGAACCCCCCAGGGAAGAGACGAAGAGGTAGGCCACGAAACACCTGGCAAAGAGACACGGAAATGGGATACACCAGGAGAGAAATGGAGAAGATGGCAACGGACAGAAAACGGTGGCGTTCCTTGGTCGATGGCCTATGCTCCCAGCGAGCAAACAGGCATAAGTAAGTAAGTAAAGTACATATTCATCTTACCATGCTGTCAGTTTGACTCACAGTTACATGTTCATCTTACCAGGCCGTCAGTTTGACATGGACGGCAACCTGAAGCCGTGGTGGCCGAAAAAAGTGGTTGATGAGTTTACCCGGAGGGCGCAGTGCATTGTGGACCAATACAGTAACTACACCGTTCCGAAAATTAATCTTAACGTACGTAAAATGTAACAAATGTTGTCGAAACAGTTGTTTCCATTTACCTGTCGATTTTGCTCTTTATATTCGATTTTGACCCTCAGCAGTCATCCTGAATACTTGAAAACTATCAACACAACGATGCGCCAGCCAGACAATGTCATCGGTGTGTCATGAAAATATTATCCTCTGTAATATGGCAACGGATATTTGCGTTTCTAAACAACTCGTTAAATTTAACAAGATTATCAGGCATGTTTGAAAACCATAAAATAGAGTCTAATATCATTGAAGTTGGTCAAGTAGTTCCAGAGATATGACATTTTCTGTATTTTCCGTGAATGACGGCGGCCATCTTGGATTTTGGGCCTTACAGGTTTGTAATTTGTTTTGTTTAATTCATACCCAAATAAAGTCAAATCAATCACTATCTCACTTTGGGCATCCGATTCCTACGGGACTGTAAAACCCATACATGGCGGTCTGCACTATACCTGTAGTGTAGCGTTTGCATTGTTCGTGACGTACAAAAGTAACCGGGTTATGTTTCTGCGCATGCGCGAGTCAGTCGTTGTCATTAGCTACCACTAATTTAATGCTTCCCAGTGAATCTCGTATTAAATACATCTTTAGTTTGACACATATCAGCCACGTATAAGTATTATAACCGTTCAACAAAGTCATGTGGCGCAAATTAACGCGAGACAAACAAGTCCACCATAATGCACTAAACAAACGTAACATGTTAAAGTATTGAATTACAGTTTAAGCAACTCTTCACAATGAACACCACAGGATAACTAACAAACAACCCTTTATATTTGCATCATGAATACTTTGCATTTCGCTGCACACTGATAATTTTACGTTTATCGCGCATGCGCTGAAACGTCACCGGATACTGTTTAACGCCCGGATAAATGTAAACGTGACACTGTGTGTGACTTGACGTCTTATTGCAATGATCGCGTCCACAGATCGACGGGAAACTGACGCTGGATGAGAACATCGCAGACGCCGGCGGACTGAAGGAGGGCTTTCTTGTGAGTAACACATATCATAACACACATACTCTGTCTCAAAACACACTTAGCCTATCATACCACATCTACCCATCTACCACTGTCTCTACCCCGTGGAGGAAGAGGGGGAGGCAGGGACTGGGGTGTGGAGGAAATGAAGATGGGAAAGAGGGAAATAGGAAGGAGAGAAAAGGATAGGAAGGGTGGCAATGCGACGATGGGACAGAAAAGACCAGAGGGAGGGCGTGAGTGTTGAAAAGAAGGAGGGGGAGGGAGGGAGGAAGGGAGGGAGGGGGAGGGAGTTGGGGAGGGATGTAGCGACGGAGCGAAGCAGCTGAAGAAGTAGTGTACAAGGGACCCATTGGGAGAGGGACGCAGGGTGGGAGGCAGTGACGGAGACAGACCGGGAGGGATGGAGTGATGGTGGCTGAATTAAAGAAGTCATAACACATCTAGGAGATATACACATAACACATGTCTCACGTTTAAATGATATACCTAATGTACGTTGGGCCTAGTGTGTGGTCGTTTACCTCTGTCTGTCAGCCCAAGTGTGTTGCCAGTTACCTCTGTCTGTCAGCCCAAGTGTGTGGTCGTTTACTTCTGTCTGTCAGCCCAAATGTGTGGTCAGTTACCTCTGTCTGTCAGCCCAAGTTTGTGGTCAGTTACCTCGGTCTATCAGCCCAAGTTTGGTCGGTTGTAGGCCTACAGGAAGTGGGTGAAGCGCCGAGGCAAGGAAGAAGACATTCTACCTGGATTAGGACTCGACAGCAACCAATTGTTCTTTCTTAGTGCCGCCCAGGTGAGACTCTCGTGGACACTAGTAGTGTTCTACTTGAAGTGTATTATATGTTCGTGTTGTATCGCAATAGAAGTGTGTAAGTAGCCGTGTTTTGTCCTAGTGTGGTTGGTAAGGTGGCCGTCTTGTGTCAAAGATGTGATATGTAAGGTGGTCATCTTGTGTCCTAGGTGTGGTGTGTAAGGTGGCCGTCTTGTGTCCTAGCAGTGGTGTGTAAAGTAGCCGTCTTGTTTCTTAGGTGTGGTGTGTAAGGTGGCGGTCTTGTGTCCTAGGTATGGTGTGTATGGTAGCCGTCTTGTTTTCTAGGTGTGGTGTGTAAGGCGGCCGTCTTGTGTCCTAGCTGTGCTGTGTATGTAGCCGTCTTCTTTCCTAGGTGTGGTGTGTAAGTTGACCGTCTTGTGTCCTAGGGGTGGTGTGTAAGGTAGCAGTCTTCTTTCCTAGGTGTGTTGTGTAAGGTGGCCGTCTTGTTTCCTAGGTGTGGTGTGGTACGTCACGGCCGGAGTTTGACATGCTGTATGTGAAATCTGATCCGCACAGTCTAAGAAAGTTCAGGTACGACTCTTTAACGTGCAGGAATGGTGGGATTTAGGGAGGGGAGGGAGGATATGAGTGAGATAGGGATAGAGGAGGACTAGGAAGGAGGGAGGGAAGGAGGGAGGAAGTGGTTAAAGGAGGGAGGGAGTGATGAAGGGCGGAGGGAGTGAGGTAGGGTTGGGAGTGAGTAAGTTAGTGAGAGAGGGGAGGGAGATAGTGAGGGAGGGGAGGGAGGGAATGAAAGAGGGAGGGAATGCTGAAGGGAGGGAGAGAAGGGGTAAGTGGAGAGAGGGAAGGAGGGACTGAGTGCGTTACGGAGATGAGGGAGGAAGGCAGGGACGGAGTGAGGAAGGAATGGGGTGATGGACAGGGGAGGATACTAATAATACGAGCAATAATAATAAGATACTAACAACTAAGTTAATACAACACGATGACACGACTGCTACCATCACGTAGACAAACGTATCTAATATTCCCGTGAAAGGGCTACGCCAGTGAAACTCATCGTCTCGCCGTGTGTTTGTAGAGTGATCGGTTCCGTCTCAAACTCCGAAGAGTTCGCTCAAGCCTTCAAGTGTCCGGTCGGCAGCAAGATGAATCCCGCCAAAAAGTGTGCAGTCTGGTGAGAGCAGGGAGAACTACATATTGAAAGCACGAAAGACCTACAACTTACGAGTGATCGAATTTATAACGAAATCACCTGAACTCGGTGTTTCTTGGAAGAACCAAAACACGACACGTCCGTTTGTTCGCACGATGTCGGTCAGACAACTTATCGCTCGTGTAAACGGAAATTCAAATGTTCTGGACTTTTAGATTCACCTATTTGATAACTAAAACTTTCCATAGTCTAGAAGGTGACATGACATTTGTGGTAATGACCAGCCACTCAGCGAATTGGACGGAGCTGTCACGTGAAGTCCCCTGCCCTATCGTGAAGTGACGAGACGTAAAACATGGCACTTTGACGGCAGTTAACTAAGTGATTAGTGTTTATTCAATTTAGGAACGGTGTCCATACTGCCAATATGTTTTATTAGCTTTGCTAAATGAGAAGATAATCATATATAATTAATATAAGAACAGTGTTAGGCCATCAGTGTTAGGCCATCTGATCTGTGAGGCAGCTGGTGCTTGGTAATGCAGCAATGACGTGTTATATAGCGTATGTACTGAGAGTTTGACGTTAACTCGCTGATGCAGAGAAACCTACTTGTAATGGAATTATGGAAACGACCTAGTTAGGGTGACTAGTCAAAAATATAATTAATTATAGACAGTCGGTAAAGTTTCGCCGTAGAGTGTCGCACATGAAATACGAACAGTTGACAAAAATGTCGCACATCAAATTTATACAGTCGACAAAGCTGTCACTTTGCAGTAGAGAGTCGCATATCAAACATAAACCGTCGACAAAAATGTCACTTGGACAGAGTGTGTCGCCCACCAAACGTGTAGGGTGTTTTGTAGGCAGAAGCTTGACGTTTTGTAAAGTGGAAGCACTTGTAGTGACAATGTTGCTATGAACTAGACGACGAAACAACATACAACAGATACAATGTTCGCCACTTTGTACGCAGGTGGAGGTACATAAGCCTTTTGTAACTGCTTCTAAAAATATATTAATTTTATAATACGCCAGATAAATAATAAAGAAACATCCGTTTCTCTTAATCAGTTATTGTGTTGTGATGTTCTGACGTCATGAAATCTGGGACACACAGTGACGTCATGAACCCAGAGAGACACGGTGACGTCGCGAATCCAGGGAGTCACAGTGACGTCATCGTCCCATAGAGACACGGTGACGTCACGAAACCAAAGCGACACAGTGACGTTACGCAACCAGGGAGACCAAGTGACGTGACGGAACCAAGGAGATACAGTGACGTCACGAAACCAGGGAGACGCAGTGACGTTTCGAAACCAGGGAGACACCGTGTCGACACGAAAGCAAGGAGACACAGTGACGTCACGCCACGGAACTGTGGATACACAGTGACTTCACGAAACCAGGCAGACACAAAACGGGGTCAACATATATTAATTCTGATTAAAGCCAGCAAAGGATACGGCGAGATCTAGGTCAAAATGTTCCCAATTGTAGTGATTAATGCTCGCTTAGATAGGATTGTTTACATGAATATAACTATATTGAAGAAATAAAATGTTCATACTATTCAGAACAAAATACAAATATAGGATTATATCGGCATAAAGGGAGACCTCAAATTGATAGTGTGTGTTTGTGTGTGTGTGTGTGTGTGTGTGTGTGTGTGTGTGTGTGTGTGTGTGTGTGTGTGTGTGTGTTCGTGTCCGTGCCCGTGTCCGTGTCCGTGTCCGTGTCCGTGTCCGTGTCCGTGTCCGTGTCCGTGTCCGTGTCCGTGTCCGTGTCCGTGTCCGTGTCGTGCCGTGTCCGTGTCCGTGTCCGTGTCCGTGTCCGTGTCCGTGTCCGTGTCCGTGTCCGTGTCCGTGTCCGTGTCCGTGTCCGTGTCCGTGTCCGTGTCCGTGTCCAACCGCGACAGCCACACCAGGAAGGGGAGGGGCCGTAAATACTCGACCCAATTTGAAAATGGATAAACAATTGATGTGAATACCAATATAACGTACGACCCATCCACCAGTCGCACCAGTGGCTGAAATGTCTTGTGTGTTCGAACATTATCTTCTACGGCCCAAACACTGCAAGTAATACGAGCAGCGAGTGGTTGAAAACACCCACAATTATATCACATGACCAGAGACTAACGAAGCACTTCATGAGCTTTTTCGTAGGCTGGGCTTGTATTAAGAGTTTCACAAATGGCTCAGTCAGAGGCAGTGCTGCCTGGTGCAAACGTAATCCACAGCAGCGACCCGTGGCGCGAGGGCTGGTACAACAACAGCGGCTGACGACTGTCTCTTACTCGAGTCTTAGCTGATCTTAACCAGACTCCGTGAGGTGGCAGCACTTTTCAGCCCCTCAACTACGCGTTAGATTTTAATGGGCCGCCGATATAATCGACAGGGCGGCCTTAACCCAGATTCGGGTAGAGATTCTGATTGGTTCTCAGGCCGAATTTGAAATAACAAATTGAATAACGATACTTTATTCTAAGATAATTGCTGTATTATAAAAAAAACTATGCAAAATCAAACTTATACTAACACAAAAATAAATAGAAATACAAATTAGCAGTTGTTTGTAAAATAGGAATTACCTCAGGATTAACCAGTATCCGTGACGTGACAGTTTTGTTTAGACGACACGGATAACATTCAAAAGCCGGCCATGGCACCAGACAGTCTCCTCGGCGAAGTTACGCAGCCGAGCGATAGTCGGTTAAGCGAGACTAGGCTGATCTACCAGTGAGATGCGGGGAGTCTTCTGCCGGTGTCTCCACCAGGTTACGTGTGTTTGCTGATCTATCCGCCAGGCGCGGTGTTGGTATTGATCTTTCCTCTAGGGGAAAGCATTTCTGAAACACGGACATTGGAGTAGGCGAGTGAGCATCGGATGAACGAAAAACGGTTGCTTCGGGCTTCGCTTCTTTTAGGAAAAGATGGTTTTAATCCAGCCAATGTCTAATACCATTCAAACATTCGTGACGTTGTACAGAACATTGACGTTCTTCAATGTTGCATTACATTTTATTCCATACGCCGACCCTTCAACAAAAATAGTAATGATTTTTTATTTAAATTGCTAAGATACAAGACAAACTAATGCAGTGTAGAATTGCTGTGAAACTATTCACAAGAATCCCGCAGGGCTTCGAGCGGAAACAACTAGGACAAAACAAATTTATGTTAGTCTAATAATAGGAGTTAAACTTTTTTTAAGAATTACAAAAAAATCAATTAATTACATTTGCAGCGAAACTTCATTAACAATTCTGTGTGGACGTGCCTGTCGTTGGCAAATGGCTATAAACTGTTTCTGACAACGTTCTGCCAATCACGATGCCAACGTGTGTCTTGACAGAGAGAGAGAGAGAGAGAGGACTCTGTTGGTGAGTCTAGCTAGCTGACACACGAGCGAGTTGTTGTGAAGTCTATCCGTTGACGTCGTCGGCAAGAATAGAGCAATTTTTTTCAGCAACAAAAGAGCGTAAACAGTCCTCTATATTATTTTACAAAACATACACAAAATAACTGAGTTTTAAATTGTTGTAGCTATGCGCATTATGCGAATGTATCTAAATGAACGACTTGTGATAAATATACTAGCGAATGATAAAAGCGAGCGTCGATCAAGCAAAGGTGAGCCTAATGCAACGCGTTAGTCTGCTTCAATAAATAGCAACAATATAAGAGAATATTTGTCAAGGTGAGAGTAAACAACAAAGGTGAAATTACAGGTATTTAATTCACGAATTCATGCGCTGTCAACCTAGTCGTAGGCACGCTGACGACATGTGACAGACATTTACAACATTTACAACGTATCTGTAACGTCATTTACACTATTTACACTTTACAACTTCATTTACAATTACTCACTTTACACTTGACAACATCTATGTGTGTATGTGTCTTCTGTTTTAGGAAAGTTTGTGCATAATATCATAGTGTATTTTGAAGTGCTATATATATATATATATATATATATATATATATATATATATA
>JAODUO010001520.1:0-15000 GCA_025642075.2 Ridgeia piscesae
GCGACGTCGTCCTCTTCCATCACGTCCTCTTCGTCTCCTTTTCCATCACAGCTCCTTCAGATATCACGCCTCCTACAGCGACGTCTCTTCTTTCCATCACGTTCTTAGAAGTGATAAAATGTCTCCTTTTCTTCCATCACGTTCTTACAGCGACGTCGTCTCTATTCTTCTGTCCTATGAGACGCCGTTCCTCTTCCATCACGTTCTTATGAAGGACGTCGTTCTATTCTTTCCATCACGTTCTTGCTGGCGACGCCGCTCCCCATCACGTTCTTACAGCGACGCCAACTTCTTCTTTCCATCACGCCAGCCAGCAGCGACGTGTCAGTCCTTCTTCCATCACGCCTCTGAGGATAAACAAACCCCTCTTCCCTATAGCGACTTTCTTTCCACCGGTTCTACAGCGACGCCGTCTCTTCTTTCCATCTCAGGACGTCTCTATCTTCCATCACAAAACTCCTTACGGGTCTCTTCCATTTCATCATGTTCTGTCTCTTCTTCTACTCATAACTTGAGACGTCAGTCTCTCTCCATTACGTTCTTGAGAAGATGCCGTCTCCTTTCTTCCCATCACGTTCTTACTGCCGTCTCTTCTTCCATCACGTTCGGCGACGCCGTCTCTTCTATCTCGTCCTTACGGCGACGTCAAAACTTCCTTCTTCCATCACGACCTTACGGCGAACTTTCCATCACGTTCTGTCGTTTTCCATCGCCACCCCAGACGCTCTTCCAGGTTCTATGAGCGACGTCTTCTCTTCCATGTTCTCGGTGACGTCGTCTTACGGCGATGTCGTCCTCTTCCATCACGCCGCCAGCGACGTCGCCCCCATCACGTTCTATATGACGTCGTCTCCTTCTTTCCATCACTTTTTACAGCGACGTCGCCCTCCTCTTCCATCACGTTCTACAGCGACGTCGTCTCTTTTCCATCACGTCCTATAGCGATTTGGGCGTCGTCCTCTTCCATTTACAGCTTACGCCCTCTATCCAGACGTCGTCTCATCTTCCATCACGTTCTTGCGGCGACAAATGTCTCTCTTCCATCACGTTCCCATGGCGACGTCGTCCTCTATCAATTTACTAGCGACGTCGTCTCTATTCTTCCATCACGTCCTTACGGCGACTCCTTCTTCCATCACGTCGTTACAGCGACGTCGTCTCCTTCTTTCACGTCCTTACAGCGACGTCGTCTCCTTTCCATCACGCGCTACTTTCTCATCACGTGCCCTCGGTGACGTCTCTTCTTCCATCACATCTTGCGTGAGCGACGTCGTCCTCTTTCCATCACGTTCATTCAAGGACAAAATGTCTCCCATCACGTTTACTTCCATCCTGCCCTTACGGCGACGTCGCTTTTTCTTCCATCACGTTCACAAGACGTCGTCTCTATTCTTCCATCACGTCCTTAGAGACGTCGTCTCCTTCTTCCATCCCGTCCTTACAGCGACGTTCTTCTTTCCATCACGTTGTTACAGCGACGCCAGTCTCCTTCTTCATCACGTTCTTTCGGTGACGTCGTCTCTTCTTTCCATCACATCCTACGACGCCGTTCACCATGTCACAGCGACGTCGTCTCCTTCTTCCACCATGTCCTTAACAGCGACGTCGTCTCTATTCTTCCATCACGTTCTGCAGACACTCCTTCTTCCACACGCCTTGACGCCGTCCTATTTTCCATCACGTTCTACGAAGACGTCGTCTCCTTTTCCATCGCGTCTCGGCGACGTCGTCCCCCTCTTCCATTCAATTTTAGACGCCGTCTCTTCTTCCATCACGACCCTTACGGCGACGTCGTCTCTTCTTCCATCATGCCCTTTGGACTTTTCGAAATGTCTTCCTCTCTACGTTCTCGGCGACGTCGTCTCTCTTCCAGGCCGCTTCATGGTCAAACTCTTCCACACGTCCTTACGGCGACGTCGTCCTCTTCCATCATGTTCTGCAGCGACGTTCTCTCTCCATCCTTTCAGTGACGTTCTTCTTCCATCATGGCCCCAGCGACGTCTTCCTTCTTCCTGTTCTACCGTCTCTCTTCCATCACGTTCCTTACGGCGACGTCGTCTCCTTCTTCCATCACGTCGCCATTTTTCCATCACGCGTTGCGACGTCTCTTCTTCATCAATCCTTTACAGCGATCAAACAAACCCCTTCTTCGACCACGCTCGCCCTAGCGACGTCGTCTCCTTTCTTTACAAATTTACAGCGACGTCAAAACCTTTCTTCCATCACGCTTTATGACGTCGTCTCCCTTTTTCTCGATCATTTCGCCGCCCTATACGTCCTCTTCCATCACGACGTCGTCCTCTTTCCATCACGTTCTTTACGGCGATCACTTTACATGACAAATTTATTCTTCCACACGTTCTTTACGGCGATGTCGTCTCCTTCTTCATCACGTTAAAAATACAGATGAGCCGGCCAAATCTCTCTCCATTACGTTCCCAGCGACGTCGTCTCATCACGCTAAGATCACGCTCTTCGGTGACGTTGTCTCCTCTTCCATCACATCTTATGGTGACGTCGTCCTCTTCCATCATTTGCCCTCACAGCGATCTCTTCATCACGCGACGTCGTCTCTATCTTCCATCCCCGTTCCCGACGTCAAAACTTCTTTCCACGGTCGTTCTTACAGCGACGTCAAAACCTCTATTCTTCCATCCCGTTCTGCGACGTCGCTCTTCTTCCACCATGTCTACAGCGACGTCGTCTCCTCTTCCATCACGTTCTAGATATCGCCAAACTTCTTCTTCTTCCATGTCATTGTAGATGCCGCCCCCTTCATCATGTTCTTACAGCGACGTCGTCCTCTTCCATCACGTTATTACAGCGACGTCGTCTCCTTCTTTTTCTCACGTCCTTGGCGGCGACGTCGCTTCCATCATCGAACACAGCGACGTCGTCTTCCTTCATCATGTCTCCATGACGTCGTCTCCTTCCACCACGCCATTGAGAGACGTCGTCTCTCTTCCATCACGCCTACAGTGACGTCGTCTCCTTCTTCCATTCACGTTCTGGCGGAGCGGACAAAATGTCTCTTCCACGTTCTTACAGCGACGTCGTTCTTCTTTTCCATCACGCTCCTACAGCGACGTCAAACCCCTTCTTCCATCAATGTCATTATAGACGTCGTCTCCTCCCATCACGTCCTTTACGGCGACGCCGTCCTTCTTCCATCAATTTAAGCAGCGACGTCGTCCTCTTCCCACGTTCCTACAGATGACAAAATCCTCCATTTCCTCGCCTAGCGACGTCGTCTCACCCATCTCCATGGCGACGTCGTCTCTTCTTCCATCACTGGTGACGTCGTCTCTTCTTTCATCGCCCTATAGCGACGTCGTCTCTTTCTTCCATCACGTTTATCGGCGACGTCGTCTCTTTTCCATCACGTTCTACGGCTGTCTCTTCCACGTTCTATAAGATAAATGTCTCTTCTTTCCATCACGTACCTTACGGCGACGTCGTCTCTTCTTCTACCACGTTCCATGGCGACGTCGTCTCCTCTTCCATCACTGCCCTAGTGATGTCGCTTTATTCTTCCATCACGTTCTATGGCGACGTCGTCCCCTCTTTCCATCACTGTCCCATTTCCATCACGTTCTTCGCTTCCATCACAGCCTTAGGCGATGTCGTCTCTTCTTCCATCACAAACCTTACCGTCTCCTCTTCCATCACGCTCTTATGACCGTCTCCTCTTTCCATCACGTTCTACAGCGATGTCGTCTCTCTTCCATCATACTCTTACAGCGACGTCGTCCTTCGAAACACGTTCCATAGGTGATGTCGTTCTTCTTTCCATCATAATTTGCTGGCGATGTCGTCTCTTCTACACGCTGTTCTATAGCGACGTGTCGTCTCTTCTTCATCATGTTCCTTATATTATCACGTTCTGCACGTTCTCTATCATAACCAGAAGACGTCTCCTCTTCATCACGTTCTTATAGCGTGACGTCGTCCTTCTTCCATCATGTTCTTACAGCGACGTCGTCCTTTCTTCCATCATGTCCTATAGCGACGTCGTTCTATTCTTCCATCAATGTCTTACGCGACGTCGTTCATAGGATGTCGTCTCTCTTTATCATGTTCTATATGACGTCGTCTCCTTCTTCCATCAATGTTTCTTATATTTAATGTCGTCTCCTTTCTTCTTAAGGCGATTATCACGTTCTATATGATACCGTCTCTTCTATCATGTTCTTATATAGAGACGGGCCGTCTCTCTTCATCATAAAAATTCTTACAGCGACGTCGTTCCTATTCTTCCATCACGTTCTTATGGCGACGCCGTCTCTCTTCCATCACGTTCTTCGGTGATGTCGTCTCCTTCTTCCATCACATCCTTACAGCGACGTCGTCTCCTTCTTCCTCGGAGACGTCGTCTCCTTCTTCCATCACATCCTTACAGCGACGTCTCCTCTTTCATCACGCTCCCAGGTCGTCCTTCGCCATCACGTCCTTACAGCGACGTCGTCTCCTTCTTTCATCACGTCCTTACAGCGACGTCTCCTTCTTCCATCACGTCCTTCGGTGACGTCAACTCCTTCTTTTTCCATCACGTTCTACGGCACGTCGTCCCTTCTTCCGCCGTTCTTACAGCGACAAACTCTTCCCTTTCCATCGCTTGTTTGGCAGCGATGTCGTCTCCTCTTCCATCATGTTCTTACAAAGACGTCGTCCCTTCTTCCATTTACGCCTACAGCGCGACAAATGTCTCCTTCTTCCACCACGTCTCCTACGGCGACGTCGTCTCTTCTTCCATCATGTTCTGATACGTCGTCTTCCTCTTCCATCATACCTACAGCGACGTCGTCTCCTCTTCCATCACGCTTCTCCATCACGCCTAATGTCCTCTTCCATCACCGGCGGCCCTTCTTCCATCACGTCCTTACAGCGACGTCGTCTCTTCTTCATCACGTCCTTATAACGACGTCAATCTCCTTCTTCTCCATCATGTTTTCAGCGCCGTTTCATCGTGTCTCTTATACGACAAAAATGTCTACTTCTTCCATCACATTCTTGCTAAGCGACGCCTTTCCATCACGTCTTTGAGACGCGTCGTCTCCTCTTCCATCGCGTCCTATGGCGACGTTACCTCCTTTCCTTCATCATGCCCATGACGACGTCACCTGCTTTCTTCATCACGTCCTACAACGACGTCAGCCCCCTTCTTCCATCATGTCATAGATGACAAAATGCTTCATCACGTTCTGCTAGCGGACGTAAATAATTTCTTCTTCCATCACGTCATTACAGCGACGTCGTCTCCTTCTTCCATCACGTCCTGACGGCGACGTCACAATGACGTGATGGAAGATGAGACGACGCCGCTGTAAGGACGTGATGGAAGAAGGAGACGACGTCGCTGTAAGGACATGATGGAAGAAGGAGACGACGTCGTTGTAAGGACGTGATGGAAGAAGGAGACGACGTCGCCGTAAGGACATGATGGAAGAAGGAGACGACGTCGCCGTAAGGACATGATGGAAGAAGGAGACGACGTCGCTGTAAGGACGTGATGGAAGAAGGAGACGACGTCGCTGTAAGGATGTGATGGAAGAAGTAGACGACGTCGCTGTAAGGACACGATGGAAGAAGGAGACGACGGCGCTGAAAGGACATGATGGAAGAAGGAGACGACGTCGTTGTAAGGACGTGATGGAAGAAGGAGACGACGTCGCTGTAAGGACGTGATGGAAGAAGGAGACGACGTCGCCGTAAGGACGTGATGGAAGAAGGAGACGACGTCGTTGTAAGGACGTGATGGAAGAAGGAGACGACGTCGCTGTAAGGACGTGATGGAAGAAGGAGACGACGTCGCTGTAAGGACATGATGGAAGAAGGAGACGACGTCGCTGTAAGGACATGATGGAAGAAGGAGACGACGTCGCCGTAAGGACGTGGTGGAAGAAGGAGACGACGTCGCTGTAAGGACGTAATGGAAGAAGGAGACGACGTCGCTGTAAGGACATGATGGAAGAAGGAGACGACGTCGCGGTAAGGACGTGATGGAAGAAGGAGACGACGTCGCTGTAAGGACGTGATGGAAGAAGGAGACGACGTCGCCGTAAGGACGTGATGGAAGAAGGAGACGACGTCACCGAAGGACGTGATGGAAGAAGGAGACGACGTCGCTGTAAGGACGTGATGGAAGAAGGAGACGACGTCGCTGTAAGGACGTGATGGTAGAAGGAGACGACGTCGCCGTAAGGACGTGATGGAAGAAGGAGACGTCGCTGTAAGGATGTGATGGAAGAAGGAGACGACGTCACCGAAGGACGTGATGGAAGAAGGAGACGTCGCTGTAAGGATGTGATGGAAGAAGGAGACGACGTCACCGAAGGACGTGATGGAAGAAGGAGACGACGTCGCCGTAAGGACGTGATGGAAGAATAGAGACGACGTCGCTGTAAGGACATGATGGAAGAAGGAGACGACGTCGCTGTAAGGACATGATGGAAGAAGGAGACGACGTCGCTGTAAGGACGTGATGGAAGAAGGAGACGACGTCGCTGTAAGGACGTGATGGAAGAAGGAGACGACGTCGCTGTAAGGACGTGATGGAAGAAGGAGACGACGTCGCCGTAAGGACATGATGGAAGAAGGAGACGACGTCACCGAAGGACGTGATGGAAGAAGGAGACGACGTCGCCGTAAGGACGTGATGGAAGAATAGAGACGACGTCGCTGTAAGGACATGATGGAAGAAGGAGACGACGTCGCTGTAAGGACATGATGGAAGAAGGAGACGACGTCGCTGTAAGGACGTGATGGAAGAAGGAGACGACGTCGCTGTAAGGACATGATGGAAGAAGGAGACGACGTCGCTGTAAGGACGTGATGGAAGAAGGAGACGTCGCTGTAAGGACATGATGGAAGAAGGAGACGACGTCGCTGTAAGGACGTGATGGTAGAAGGAGACGACGTCGCCGTAAGGACATGATGGAAGAAGGAGACGACGTCGCTGTAAGGACGTGATGGAAGAAGGAGACGACGTCGCTGTAAGGACATGATGGAAGAAGGAGACGACGTCGCCGTAAGGACGTGATGGAAGAAGGAGACGACGTCGCTGTAAGGACGTGATGGAAGAAGGAGACGACGTCGCTGTAAGGACGTGATGGAAGAAAGAGACGACGTCGCTGTAAGGACGTGATGGAAGAAGGAGACGACGTCGCCGTAAGGACGTGATGGAAGAAGGAGACGACGTCGCCGTAAGGACGTGATGGAAGAAGGAGACGACGTCGCCGTAAGGACGTGATGGAAGAAAGAGACGACGTCGCTGTAAGGACGTGATGGAAGAAGGAGACGACGTCGCTGTAAGGACGTGATGAAAGAAGGAGACGACGTCGCCGTAAGGACGTGATGGAAGGAGACGACGTCGCCGTAAGGACGTGATGGAAGAAAGAGACGACGTCGCCGTAAGGACGTGATGGAAGAAGGAGACGACGTCGCCGTAAGGACGTGATGGAAGAAGGAGACGACGTCGCCGTAAGGACGTGATGGAAGAAGGAGACGACGTCGCCGTAAGGACGTGATGGAAGAAGGAGACGACGTCGCCGTAAGGACGTGATGGAAGAAGGAGACGACGTCGCCGTAAGGACGTGATGGAAGAATAGAGACGACGTCGCTGTAAGGACGTGATGGAAGAAGGAGACGACGTCGCTGTAAGGACGTGATGGAAGAAGGAGACGACGTCGCTGTAAGGACGTGATGGAAGAAGGAGACGACGTCGCCGTAAGGACGTGATGGAAGAAGGAGACGACGTCGCTGTAATGACGTGATGGAAGAAGGAGACGACGTCGCTGTAAGGACGTGATGGAAGAAGGAGACGACGTCGCTGTAAGGACGTGATGGAAGAAGGAGACGACGTCGCTGTAAGGACGTGATGGAAGAAGGAGACGACGTCGCTGTAAGGACGTGATGGAAGAAGGAGACGACGTCGCTGTAATGACGTGATGGAAGAAGGAGACGACGTCGCTGTAAGGACATGATGGAAGAAGGAGACGACGTCGCTGTAATGACGTGATGGAAGAAGGAGACGACGTCGCCGTAAGGACGTGATGGAAGAAGGAGACGACGTCGCTGTAATGACGTGATGGAAGAAGGAGACGACGTCGCTGTAAGGACGTGATGGAAGAAGGAGACGACGTCGCTGTAAGGACGTGATGGAAGAAGGAGACGACGTCGCCGTAAGGACGTGATGGAAGAAGGAGACGACGTCGCTGTAAGGACGTGATGGAAGAAGGAGACGACGTCGCCGTAAGGACGGGATGGAAGAATAGAGACGACGTCGCTGTAAGGACGTGATGGAAGAAGGAGACGACGTCGCCGTAAGGACGGGATGGAAGAATAGAGACGACGTCGCTGTAAGGAGGACGTGATGGAAGAAGGAGACGACGTCACCGTAAGGACGTGATGGAAGAAGGAGACGACGTCGCTGTAAGGATGATGGAAGAAGGAGACGACGTCACCGAAGGACGTGATGGAAGAAGGAGACGACGTCGCTGTAACGACGTGATGGAAGAAGGAGACGACGTCACCGAAGGACGTGATGGAAGAAGGAGACGACGTCGCTGTAAGGACGTGATGGAAGAAGGAGACGACGTCGCCGTAAGGACGTGATGGAAGAAGGAGACGACGTCGCTGTAAGGACGTGATGGAAGAAGGAGACGACGTCGCCGTAAGGACGTGATGGAAGAAGGAGACGACGTCGCCGTAAGGACGTGATGGAGGAAGGAGACGACGTCGCTGTAAGGACGTGATGGAAGAAGGAGACGACGTCGCTGTAAGGACGTGATGGAAGAAGGAGACGACGTCGCGGAAGGACGTGATGGAAGAAGGAGACGACGTCGCTGTAAGGACGTGATGGAAGAAGGAGACGACGTCGCTGTAAGGACGTGATGGAAGAAGGAGACGACGTCGCCGTAAGGACGTGATGGAAGAAGGAGACGACGTCGCTGTAACGACGTGATGGAAGAAGGAGACGACGTCGCCGTAAGGACGTGATGGAAGAAGGAGACGACGTCACCGAAGGACATGATGGAAGAAGGAGAAGACGTCGCTGTAAGGACATGATGGAAGAAGGAGACGACGTCACCGAAGGACGTGATGGAAGAAGGAGAAGACGTCGCTGTAAGGACGTGATGGAAGAAGGAGACGACGTCGCCGTAAGGACGTGATGGAAGAAGGAGACGACGTCGCCGTAAGGACGAGATGGAAGAAGGAGACGACGTCACCGAAGGACGTGATGGAAGAAGGAGACGACGTCACCGAAGGACGTGATGGAAGAAGGAGACGACGTCGCCGTAAGGACGTGATGGAAGAAGAGACGACGTCGCTGTAAGGACGTGATGGAAGAAGGAGACGACGTCACCGAAGGACGTGATGGAAGAAGGAGACGACGTCGCTGTAAGGACGTGATGGAAGAATAGAGACGACGTCGCTGTAAGGACGTGATGGAAGAAGGAGACGACGTCGCCGTAAGGACGTGATGGAAGAAAGAGACGACGTCGCTGTAAGGACGTGATGGAAGAAGGAGACGACGTCGCTGTAAGGACGTGATGGAAGAAGGAGACGACGTCGCTGTAAGGATGTGATGGAAGAAGGAGACGACGTCACCGAAGGACGTGATGGAAGAAGGAGACGACGTCGCTGTAACGACGTGATGGAAGAAGGAGACGACGTCGCTGTAAGGACGGGATGGAAGAAGGAGACGACGTCGCCGTAAGGACGGGATGGAAGAATAGAGACGACGTCGCTGTAAGGACGTGATGGAAGAAGGAGACGACGTCGCTGTAAGGACGTGATGGAAGAAAGAGACGACGTCGCTGTAAGGACGTGATGGAAGAAGGAGACGACGTCGCTGTAAGGACGTGATGGAAGAAAGAGACGACGTCGCTGTAAGGACGTGATGGAAGAAGGAGACGACGTCACCGAAGGACGTGATGAAAGAAGGAGACGACGTCGCTGTAACGACGTGATGGAAGGAGACGACGTCGCTGTAAGGACGTGATGGAAGAAGGAGACGACGTCGCTGTAACGACGTGATGGAAGAAGGAGACGACGTCGCCGTAAGGACGTGATGGAAGAATAGAGACGACGTCGCTGTAAGGACGTGATGGAAGAAGGAGACGACGTCGCCGTAAGGACGTGATGGAAGAAGGAGACGACGTCGCCGTAAGGACGTGATGGAAGAAGGAGACGACGTCGCTGTAAGGACGTGATGGAAGAAGGAGACGACGTCGCTGTAAGGACGTGATGGAAGAAGGAGACGACGTCGCTGTAAGGACGTGATGGAAGAAGGAGACGACGTCGCTGTAAGGACGTGATGGAAGAACGAGACGTCGCCGTAAGGACGTGATGGAAGAAGGAGACGACGTCGCCGTAAGGACGTGATGGAAGAAGGAGACGACGTCGCTGTAAGGACGTGATGGAAGAAGGAGACGACGTCGCCGTAAGGACGTGATGGAAGAAGGAGACGACGTCACCGAAGGACATGATGGAAGAAGGAGAAGACGTCGCTGTAAGGACATGATGGAAGAAGGAGACGACGTCACCGAAGGACGTGATGGAAGAAGGAGAAGACGTCGCTGTAAGGACGTGATGGAAGAAGTAGACGACGTCGCCGTAAGGACGTGATGGAAGAAGGAGACGACGTCGCCGTAAGGACGAGATGGAAGAAGGAGACGACGTCACCGAAGGACGTGATGGAAGAAGGAGACGACGTCACCGAAGGACGTGATGGAAGAAGGAGACGACGTCGCCGTAAGGACGTGATGGAAGAAGGAGACGACGTCGCTGTAAGGACGTGATGGAAGAAGGAGACGACGTCACCGAAGGACGTGATGGAAGAAGGAGACGACGTCGCTGTAAGGACGTGATGGAAGAATAGAGACGACGTCGCTGTAAGGACGTGATGGAAGAAGGAGACGACGTCGCCGTAAGGACGTGATGGAAGAATAGAGACGACGTCGCTGTAAGGACGTGATGGAAGAAGGAGACGACGTCGCTGTAAGGACGTGATGGAAGAAGGAGACGACGTCGCTGTAAGGATGTGATGGAAGAAGGAGACGACGTCACCGAAGGACGTGATGGAAGAAGGAGACGACGTCGCTGTAACGACGTGATGGAAGAAGGAGACGACGTCGCTGTAAGGACGTGATGGAAGAAGGAGACGACGTCGCCGTAAGGACGTGATGGAAGAATAGAGACGACGTCGCTGTAAGGACGTGATGGAAGAAGGAGACGACGTCGCCGTAAGGACGTGATGGAAGAATAGAGACGACGTCGCTGTAAGGACGTGATGGAAGAAGGAGACGACGTCGCTGTAAGGACGTGATGGAAGAAGGAGACGACGTCGCTGTAAGGACGTGATGGAAGAAGGAGACGACGTCGCTGTAAGGATGTGATGGAAGAAGGAGACGACGTCACCGAAGGACGTGATGGAAGAAGGAGACGACGTCGCTGTAACGACGTGATGGAAGAAGGAGACGACGTCGCTGTAAGGACGTGATGGAAGAAGGAGACGACGTCGCTGTAACGACGTGATGGAAGAAGGAGACGACGTCGCTGTAAGGACGTGATGGAAGAAGGAGACGACGTCGCCGTAAGGACGTGATGGAAGAATAGAGACGACGTCGCTGTAAGGACGTGATGGAAGAAGGAGACGACGTCGCTGTAAGGACGATGGAAGAGTTGGAGACGACGTCGCTGTAAGGACGTGATGGAAGAAGGAGACGACGTCGCTGTAAGGACGTGATGGAAGAAGGAGACGACGTCGCTGTAAGGACGTGATGGAAGAAGGAGACGACGTCGCCGTAAGGACGTGATGGAAGAAGGAGACGACGCTGCTGTGAACGACGTGATGAAGAAGGAGACGACGTCGCCGTAAGGACGTGATGGAAGAAGCAGACGACGTCACCGAAGGACATGATGGAAGAAGGAGAAGACGTCGCTGTAAGGACATGATGGAAGAAGGAGACGACGTCACCGAAGGACGTGATGGAAGAAGGAGAAGACGTCGCTGTAAGGACGTGATGGAAGAAGGAGACGACGTCGCCGTAAGGACGTGATGGAAGAAGGAGACGACGTCACCGAAGGACGTGATGGAAGAAGGAGACGACGTCACCGAAGGACGTGATGGAAGAAGGAGACGACGTCGCCGTAAGGACGTGATGGAAGAAGGAGACGACGTCGCTGTAAGGACGTGATGGAAGAAGGAGACGACGTCGCCGTAAGGACGTGATGGAAGAAGGAGACGACGTCGCTGTAAGGACGTGATGGAAGAATAGAGACGACGTCGCTGTAAGGACGTGATGGAAGAAGGAGACGACGTCGCCGTAAGGACGTGATGGAAGAATAGAGACGACGTCGCTGTAAGGACGTGATGGAAGAAGGAGACGACGTCGCTGTAAGGACGTGATGGAAGAAGGAGACGACGTCGCTGTAAGGATGTGATGGAAGAAGGAGACGACGTCACCGAAGGACGTGATGGAAGAAGGAGACGACGTCGCTGTAACGACGTGATGGAAGAAGGAGACGACGTCGCTGTAAGGACGTGATGGAAGGAGACGACGTCGCCGTAAGGACATGATGGAAGACGGAGACGTCGCTGTAAGGACGTGATGGAAGAAGGAGACGACGTCACCGAAGGACGTGATGGAAGAAGGAGACGACGTCGCTGTAAGGACATGATGGAAGAAGGAGACGACGTCGCCGTAAGGACATGATGGAAGAAGGAGACGACGTCGCTGTAAGGACGTGATGGAAGAAGGAGACGACGTCGCTGTAAGGACGTGATGGAAGAAGGAGACGACGTCGCCGTAAGGACGTGATGGAAGAAGGAGACGACGTCGCTGTAAGGACATGATGGAAGAAGGAGACGACGTCGCTGTAAGGACGTGATGGAAGAAGGAGACGACGTCGCCGTAAGGACGTGATGGAAGAATAGAGACGACGTCGCTGTAAGGACGTGATGGAAGAAGGAGACGACGTCGCCGTAAGGACGTGATGGAAGAAGGAGACGACGTCGCTGTAAGGACGTGATGGAAGAAGGAGACGACGTCGCTGTAAGGACGTGATGGAAGAAGGAGACGACGTCGCCGTAAGGACGTGATGGAAGAAGGAGACGACGTCGCAGTAAGGACATGATGGAAGAAGGAGACGACGTCGCTGTAAGGACGTGATGGAAGAAGGAGACGACGTCGCCGTAAGGACGTGATGGAAGAAGGAGACGACGTCGCTGTAAGGACGTGATGGAAGAAGGAGACGACGTCGCCGTAAGGACGTGATGGAAGAAGGAGACGACGTCGCTGTAAGGACATGATGGAAGAAGGAGACGACGTCGCTGTAAGGACATGATGGAAGAAGGAGACGACGTCGCTGTAAGGACATGATGGAAGAAGGAGACGACGTCGCTGTAAGGACGTGATGGAAGAAGGAGACGACGTCGCTGTAAGGACGTGATGGAAGAAGGAGACGACGTCGCTGTAAGGTGATGGAAGAAGGAGACGACGTCGCTGTAAGGACGTGATGGAAGAAGGAGACGACATCGCTGTAAGGACATGGAGGAAGAAGGAGACGACGTCGCTGTAAGGACATGATGGAAGAAGGAGACGACGTCGCTGTAAGGACGTGATGGAAGAAGGAGACGACGTCGCTGTAAGGACGTGATGGAAGAAGGAGACGACGTCGCTGTAAGGACATGATGGAAGAAGGAGACGACGTCGCCGTAAGGACATGATGGAAGAAGGAGACGACGTCGCCGTAAGGACATGATGGAAGAAGGAGACGACGTCGCCGTAAGGACATGATGGAAGAAGGAGACGACGTCGCTGTAAGGACGTGATGAAAGAAGGAGACGACGTCGCTGTAAGGACGTGATGGAAGAAGGAGACGACGTCGCTGTAAGGACATGATGGAAGAAGGAGACGACATCGCTGTAAGGTATGAGTTAGTTTATTACGCTCATAAATAGGTTCGCAATTTGACATATTTCACGAACCGTGCTCAGCCTTTCCACGTTGACGATAGCAAACGTTTCATTGCAAATTACCACGCTGTCTGATTCCAGGTTGAGTATTAAATATCCTCCCTCTAACAATTATACACAGATTTTGGCTTCTTGTTGTAAAGTAAGTTTGTAAGTACTTTAGGCCAGTCAGTAAAGTTCGGACGTAGCGGTAACATTTCTGCCCAGGCAACTAACGACTCGGTTAGAGCACGTGCTCACATCCTGGGCTACTGACAACACATGCACACACCGGCGTCAATCGGTGGGGGACGGGGGGACGCGTCCCCACTTTTCAGCGTGGGGGGACAGCATAGGAATTGTCCCCACTTTTCAGTTCAGAAAAATTGCGGGGCATATAGCCTGTCTCATCACTCCTCTCTTAAAAGCCGCTACTGAGGACTAGTAGCTAGACAATAAACTCGCGATATGAAGTTCCGACCATCCATTACAAAAATCTACTAGATAAATTGCTTGGCCAGCCTGGCCACAGCGCGCAACTTGATCTTACTTTAGTAATAATCATCATGCGGGTGTGGCGGTCCAGAACGTCGAAGGTTAGCGGTTAATGTCAAAGGTTAGCGGTTCATGGCACAGGTTAGCGCGACGTTACGGCCCGCAGCTAGCCAGTCTGGAATGTATATCTCGTCATCGTGGTCGTTGTGCAGATAAATGGAAAGAACACGTGCGCGCTGGATAGTGTGCAACGTAGGGGGTCGAAAAGTAAGTTTTAATTAAGATTTATTATGTAACAAAGTCGCCGCGGGGGTCATGCACTCAGTCTCGACATTCGGGCACGTGGTCAAAGTTGATCGGCCACCTGAGGTTACGCCAGTTCAGCGCGCATGTGCATACGTGGGACGACGTTCTGGACTGCTCGACGTTGCAGACCGTCGGACCGTAACGTCGCGCTAACCTTTGCCATGAACCGCTAACCTTTGACATGAACCGCTAACCTTCGACGTTCTGTACCGCTATACGCTCTGGACCGCCACACCGGG
>JAODUO010001520.1:20000-35000 GCA_025642075.2 Ridgeia piscesae
TATTATTATATTAAAACAGTTAATTCTTTCTCTGTGTGTGGATCAACATCTCCGCCAGTTTTGCAAGCATCGAGTTGAAATCTTTCATGTGAATTAGTGGGCCTACTGGGGCGGTTTTCATATTTTTACTTTTGAAAAATTCGTCCGGGATTGGCAAACTTGGAGGCCCGACATTTCAAAAGGCTGTACGTGAAGCTCGGTCCGCGGAATGTCATATTTGTTCTGTTTCATCGTAAAGATAATTATGCCATCTACAACGACGTCATTGGATGTGTGAGCAATTGTCATATAGGTGCGTTTATATTATTAGGATTTCTAAATCGCTAAGGCTTAACCATGCAACAACTCTCTACGTCACACGATTGCATTTTGTCGCGTCTTGCGCCTGACCGCGGTACTTATTTCTAGGACACACTGAAACAAAGGGCGCAATTTTAAAACATCTTAGAACGAGTGACTGTGTTTTTTACCCAAGCATCGCTGGGTAACTCCACTAGTATTTTACAAACTCGTATTCACAGACCTGTCTCTAGTAATGGCGATGACAACGCGACTGTAACACCAAAGTGGCTCCATCTAGGGAGTTGTTCACCACATTCTGTCTACTAGTCTCTGGCAGGTGTAGAACAAACAGTGTAAACGTATGTAAACGACTTTATATATCATTCAAGTTTTTAACCGTCGCCAATTGGTAGCTTAACAGCCACTTGTCTAACGATGCGATTGAGCAAAGAACGGGGCGAGTGGACCTCGGATCCTGGGAGGTGATACTGCTACCTTGCCCCCAAAGTTAGCGTATCATTGTCTAAATGTTAAAGGCGTATCGCCAGCCCACGGGGGGACGTGGGCTGGCGATACGCCTTGGCAGGTCAACCTGTTGACATGTCGATGTACCAGACGCTGTCTCAACCAATAATCATTCGAGCCAACAGAACCTTGGCCTGCTTACTCTGTTTGGCAACACTGGTAGGCCTAAGGCCAGGCATTTCCAGGAATGTTTTTGATGACGCTTTCACAAAGGCTCTCTGTGAATCGATTGCTGTGAACGACCAACTGGGAGACTAGGACAGCAGATGTGACAAAGTACAAAGGAGTAGATGTAGATGTACATGGATCCTATTTGATACATTGAAACATGATTTTACAGAAGGCACCTAGCCGTGCATTATGTCTACCATCGCTTCGCCAGCACAGCGCCAACACAGCCTTTATTGACAGCGATGTCGCGGTCGTCTATTTGACCGTTTGATTGGGCCATGTTTAACACCGATGTTTCACAGTGCGTCGACATTGATCATCTGGCTGACTTCACCTCCGTCTGGGTGATTGACTTAACTTCCGTCTGGGTGATTGTCACCGACGTGCTTGATAAGCTCGCGTGCCACCAACCAGGGTTTGATGCACACAGAGCGCTTCCTCTTGGCTATACAACGCATCCTCGGCTTGGAATCTCGGAGGCGAGATTCATAAGAGGTTATTTCGACTACTTATCGGCATGGTGTATCTGCAGGGCACGGGCGTGTCAACGACTTCCTGTTAAACTAGGGACTGTTGACTGAATCCCTCTAACAATAACCTTTAAATAGTCTCACATGGGAAATTCATGCTGTAGAAATTCACATTAACGCAACACAACATAAAACAACACAACACTATTAGTTTCTTTACATAACAATCTTACAACAGCAGTGGAAGTCGCAATCATCGATGCTGCACAGTTCATACTCGTTCCCCCGTTGTAGTTCCCCCGCCTCCTCTTCCCCGTTCACTTTCCCTTCCCCACTCTCGCGTTGAGCAGCCTGATGGAAGTTGGCAGGGAAGTAATGCGATAGCGGTTCGTGCGTGTTCTTTCAGATTGATGCCTGCAGCCAGATTTAGCAACAGAACAACACTCGTGCAGGGGATGAGATGTGTTTTGTAATGTATGTTTTCTTCTTGTATGATTCATAAAGTTCATTCATCGTTGGAAGCGTCATCCCAACGATGTTGCTGGCTGACCGCCCAACGCGACTGAGCAGCACTTTACTCTTCATTGACACAGTTCCATCCCAGCAAATTAAAGACAGATCGACGTGACGTAAACATATCGATCTGCCAAAACGTTGATTTATTCCCGATAAAAAATGTATGAATCTGAAATGAAGTGACCAGTACAAATAGATGCACTGTGCCACCTCATCGATCCACTGTTGACGTGCGGATGTTTTCTTTCTGAAATCGATATATGATGTTGGATGTTGACTCTTAAATACTTCTATTGTGTGAATCATGTCCCGCTTGCTTGTCTCGTCAGCCTAAAGTATACAACAATAGCAATTACACGACAACCCCTAATTACTCGTTCTCCCATTGCACGGCCCCTTCCCATTATGTCGCCAACCTACTGTATTACTCGCTTCCCGATTTTAAAAGTTTGGGTGTCAGTAAACAATTCAAATGTTTGGGCTGGTTCATATGGCTGGTGTACACAACAATACTTACGTATTCAGCAGCTCGTGGCTCGCGTGGCCGGCTGGCAGGCAAGATCGCACCGATATGAACCAGTTCCGACGGCCCGTGGCCCGTGTCCTGCCGTCGAGGGTCCGTCTCTCAGGACGTCGCTGGCGCCGGCCTTGTAGTACCGACGGCCGCTGTCTGCTCCTCTCTCGACTACCGTCACACGTCCGCGTTGACTCACACCGAAATGACACTAAATTCAATATATGTCATGAATGGCGACGAACATTTAGGCACTTAGCTTATAGGTGCCTAAGTGGTTACTATCGTAACTATTACAGTGGACCCAGTAAACCGCTATATGGGTTGTGGCCAACGTTGTGGGTTAATGTTCGCGAGTCGGGACGCAGAGTAGGCTGATAAACGACTCCATCGAATGATTAACCACCTCCGTGGTTGATTAAGTATTCGTCCGGTTGAGTAACAATTCCCTGGATTGAGTAATAGTTCCCACGATTAGGTATTTCATATCTGTACATGTCAACTGTCCGTCAGTTGGACAGTTTCCGTAGTTTGCCGAAGCATCTGCATTATATTTATATTCACGAGTCAGAACGTCCCATGATTTTATGTTCACTGAACATAATAAATTATTTGTGAATATTTACAACAACGCTTTTTCGTTACGCATAAGGGACCACAGTTCACAGGGAAATTATTTGGGTTTTCATATTTCACACCAAACAATACAATGTTCTTGTCTAACGAAGACAATATTATTGTCATCACATTCCACACATTTCACGATAAAATTGACACCTCAATCACGGGCAGCTGCTCACGACACACAGAGATAAAAAGACCTTTCACATTCCACGAGGAAATAATGTAGCTAATCTCGGATCACGAAAATACCCCCGCACGCCATCTTGCCAAAACTAAAGAACATGCATTCCAGGCTGTCCCACACGCTACATGGCTATATTTGGACCAAAGAAACCATCTGCAGTTATAATTCTTCAACATTGTACATGCCGAGCTAACCACAATCGCAAGAAGTCTCATGCAACAGTAACCACGACCCTGCCAGCAGTGGTGGCGATACATCTGACGGTACATCTGACGGTACATCTGACGGTACATCTGACGGTACATCTGACGGTACATCTGACGGTACATCTGACGGTACATCTGACGGTACATCTGACGGTACATCTGACGGTACATCTGACGGTACATCTGACGGTACATCTGACGGTACATCTGACGGTACATCTGACGGTACATCTGACGGTACATCTGACGGTACATCTGACGGTACATCTGACGGTACATCTGACGTTTTTTGACGATATGACGGCAGCAGATTAGGATCTGGCGACGCGAGGCTCTCCGCAGTCGCGAGAGGGAAATACGCGGGACTGATCCATGGTCGGATAAGACTCCAATTTATAGGAATCGTTTTTTACTTAGATGCATTTTCATGGTTAATTGTTTTTGATTAGGCAGTCAGTATACGTAGATTCAAAATGGATACTATTTATACAAAATATAATTACATACAATGAAGTGATGTACATCATGAACATGTTATAATTACCAATCGCTCATCATCTTATTCATAGCTTATATCACGCTTTTCCATATTTAACATTGCAGCGTTCAGAGTTTGTAGGGAACTGATTAATTGATGATGTACGAACACAAATATTTTACAATACAAAAAGGATTACAAGGCGCGCAAATGTATGTTTGACAAGTATCAAATGCAGTTACAGCCAGTGGCTCAAAGTTCCCTCAGCTGACGGGTTCAAACCGTCCCATAGCATATACAATGTTTTTTTTAACGAAACCTTTCTGGTGCACTATCCGCGGTATGTGGCGGTCGGCACCTGGAGTCTCGGGAACACATGTTGTTGGGACTGTGGGTCTGAGGGGGCGGCTCCCACTGGCTGTCATTAATGTGCGTCATTTCGGGCTTCTCGGGTTGACAGGTGCGTCGAAGTATATATTTACCGACTCCTACGACAAAATTACAAGCTTATCGAGGGGCATCGTCTCCTTTGCTTTCAGTCGACTGAATCCAGGCCAAATTGATGACTATCTCGAGTGAATAACCGTCGTCCTGCAGCAAGTCAATATTATTGATATCGCAATCGCTGTCCGGCGTATTGCAAACCACAACGCAGACCCGGCAAGTTGAGTAACAACTGGCTCGCTACTGACATGAGACAATTAGAAGGAGTTCGCCCCCTATTGCCAGCCAAAGAGTACCCCGCTACTCTACAGTGTAGCACTACGCAGGTTGTCTGAATTTCTGTGAGCACATATGTAGTGCGGAGTGCATAGAAATGATGTTTTTGTGCAGCGTGGCATCAGAGCTAGTTATGAAAGATGACAGTCGGTGTTTTGTGTGCGTGGGCCCGCCCTGTTGACACTGGTGTCATTTAGATGAGTGAATCAACACGACAGACTACTGTCAGGAATGAAGGGGTGTCAAGTTTGAAAGAGTTTTGTGTGAAACTGAGGGATTCTAGAATTTCACGAATTTTCTAGGGCACGTCCGTCCACCAGTGGAGGTTAAATATGGTGTGCAATGTTTCATAACAAATCTCTTCTAATTTGATAGGAAATGAATGAAACGTTATAATGGCCGCCTACTGAAAAGTGAAATGTGGTCTTACGTCTACTAGGACGATAGGCGCCGTCTTCTTGCCTCGCTCCGGCGGCAAGTCGGCCGTAGTCGCGTCAACCATCACAGGTCGTCCAGGTGCCAACCACGCAACCGCTAGCCCGTACAACCGCATTTATTAAGATAGGGATGTTGTTTACATGGCAACGCGATGATGCTTATTCCCGCGCCTGCCGAAGCTGCCAAGAGTGTCGTGGTGCGGTAACTCAGCTTCATGGCTGTGTGGTGGTCCCAGTTTCGTACCGGGCCAGGATTCGCCTTTGTTACTAACGTAGTTTGCGTTAGTAATACATCAAGTATTGAAATAATATTGTTATCACGCACATCTTAAATAAAAATGGATTAACGTATGTGATCATTTTCACTCACACGAACGTGTTGTGTTATTTAGTCGAATCTCTGCCCGGGCATGACGTATGCCGTTGCCACTACGTCAGAGCGCGTCAGAACAGATAAAAGCGATCATTGCGCATGCGCGCGCATGCGCGATATGCGTTTAGACGAATCCTGGACTGGTCGAATCTAGGACCACCACAGCTGATGGGAGTGACGTCAAAGGAACATGTGACGTCACATGGGACGACATTGTATAGGGGTATTTCTGACCCATTCCTTCGTGTTTTTGGGCGAAGTGATCAACTTGTTCATGTAGTGCGGGGCGAGACGAACTTCTAGTGGAGGCGCTGATTGTTTGTTTTAATTCATTTCTTGTAGAGGCGCTGCTTGTTTGTTTTAATTCACTTCTTGTTAATTCTAATAGTCAGCGGAATGGACTGAGCCACGCAGTCGACACCTGTCGCGACTCGTGTGGGTGAATGAGGGGCTCAGACAGAGTTACATACATGTACGCACGCAACAAACATACACGCACGCACGCACGCACACACACACACACACACACACACACACACACCCACACACACACACGCACACACACACACACACGCACACACATACACATACACATACACACACGCACACACGCACGCACGCACGTACTTATTATTATTAGCATCATTATCTTTATTATTATCTTTATTATTATCTTTATTATTATCTTTATTATTACTATTACTATTACTATTACTATTACTATTACTATTACTATTACTATTACTATTACTATTACTATTACTATTACTATTACTATTACTATTACTATTACTATTACTATTACTATTACTATTACTATTACTATTACTATTACTATTACTATTACTATTACTATTACTATTACTATTACTATTACTATTACTATTACTATTACTATTACTATTACTATTACTATTACTATTACTATTACTATTACTATTACTATTACTATTACTATTACTATTACTATTACTTTTTACTATTACTATTACTATTACTATTACTATTACTATTACTATTACTATTACTATTACTATTACTATTACTATTACTATTACTATTACTATTACTATTACTATTTATCTATTACTATTACTATTACTATTACTATTACTATTACTATTACTATTACTATTACTATTACTATTACTATTACTATTACTATTACTATTACTATTACTATTACTATTACTATTACTATTACTATTACTATTACTATTACTATTACTATTACTATTACTATTACTATTACTATTACTATTACTATTACTATTACTATTACTATTACTATTACTATTACTATTACTATTACTATTACTATTACTATTACTATTATTATTATTATTACTTTTTACTTTTTATTATTACTTTTTATTATTATTATTATTATTATTATTATTATTATTATTATATTTTTATTATTATTATTATTATTATTATTATTATTATTATTATTATTATTATTATTATTATTATTATTATTATTATTATTATTATTATTATTATTATTATTATTATTATTATTATTATTATTATTATTATTATTATTATTATTATTATTATTATTATTATTATTATTATTATTATTATTATTATTATTATTATTATTATTATTATTATTATTATTATTATTATTATTATTATTATTATTATTATTATTATTATTATTATTATTATTATTATTATTATTATTATTATTATTATTATTATTATTATTATTATTATTATTATTATTATTATATTATTATTATTAATTATTATTATTATTATTATTATTATTATTATTATTATTATTATTATTATATTATTATTATTATTATTATTATTATTATTATTATTATTATTATTATTATTATTATTATTATTATTATTATTATTATTATTATTATTATTATTATTATTATTATTATTATTATTATTATTATTATTATTATTATTATTATTATTATTATTATTATTATTATTATTATTATTATTATTATTATTATTATTATTATTATTATTATTATTATTATTATTATTATTATTATTATTATTATTATTATTATTATTATTAGGGGACGGGCTTAGGAATTGGAAACAATTCCAGTTGCACCCCACTTCAGGACAAAAAGGAGGCACTTAGTGAAATATCAGCACACCAAGATCCACAAAATACATCAAACTAAACTTCACACTGACGCTTGTTTAACGCATCAGTTAGCAATCTTAAACAAATAGGACCTTTCTACTACCCAAGAGAATTTGTTACTGCTCAATTCTCAAGATGGCACCACCGTAAACGATTGATATGTTGCCCCTGGGCGGATGTCAACTCACATATATTCCTCGGAGGTATATTTTATTCCCCCGATGGTTCCCACCCAGTCCCTCTGGCTGGGTCGTCCGTCGTCCCATTAGTGCAACAGTCAATCACCTGCGTCCCACACATATTGTTGTAACTGGTGGCAATATATCAATATTTAGTAATCATTTATTTTTATCATCCAAATTAGATCAGCCGTGCGCAGTGACACGTATAACCCATATATAAGCCAGCTATATCCGGTGGTGTACATTTATCAGGCAAGATTGCATTTACGACCTTTACTTTGAACTATTGTCAGACTTAATTAAACAACTAATCATAGCAGCTCGCAATGAAGTTGCATCACGTCAAGGAACCGGTCTTCATAATAAGCGTCAATTCGGATGTTTGTATGAATTTAGATACACACACACTAGAAACAGAAATATGCAACATTGTCGTGTTATTTTACGGTTTGGTCAACAAATCACATCGCATTCGATTAGACTGGTTAATAAACATAGCCAGAACATCTGTCTTCCGCAGCACTAGTATCTGGAATGTAATACGAACATTATTTCCCAACTGGGGAGGTGGCTTAGCACGTAACATCTGTCAGCCGTGAGTGTTAATAACCATTACAAGACATGAAGATCTTCTTTGTGTAGGGTTAGTTTTTACACCAGTTTTTAGAACCACATCTGTCTTCCGACGACCACATAGTGATTTCATACATGAGAGGTAGTCTTTAAAAAGTGACACGAGCCAGGCTCAATCAAGTGTCATTTCTTAGAACAACAGGTTACGTCTTTCACCTGACAGGATTCGTCGTCTTTAGAAAAACATAGACGATTTTTTACCCAGGTGAGTTAATCTTTTGAATGTGACGTAATTTTTTGTCAAGAAAATTGAACAAATTGAACAGAATATGAACGTAGATATATTTTATATAGTAACCGTGCGCACAGTGACTAGAGCATCGGGCCCTTAGTCGGGAGAACGCGGGTTCTGACCACATGTAGAACCTTCAACCTTTGGGTGATGTTGTTCTCGCAGCTCTCCTCTGGGTCATTCGGATATATGAAAGATTACATGGCTATAGATAGTTGGGGATATTTGCGTACGAATCGCCCCTCAGGAAGCACATGTTGTCTCTCTACTTCTTCACGGCGGCTTGTTTTTATCTTTATCGCGACCACACCCGGATAATGAATAATTTATAGAGTTAAGTAACAGAAGAAATTAATGCGATGTGTGACGCTGCTGAGAGTAACAAATACATCCGTGTCACTTCAAACAAACTACTCTGCAAATCAGATCGATTCTGTCGTTATGCAGAAAAACAAGTCTTTGAAGCAAGATATCATTTTAAAGTCAATGAGATCTTCGTGGACAGCCGTGGACCTTCCGGCAAACATCCGATGGACGCAGGAAGAAGCAGGAAACAGCATCGATAGCAGAGAAGTCAGTGAATTGATCGGTGAACGAGGTCTGCAGACCTGCTTGGAGTCTCCATCTGAGTCTCGGTCGTCTTTGTCATAAGATATGATAACGTGGTGAATTTGACATGCAGAAAGAATTGTCGCAGTCAGCATGCGGTCTGAAGATCGATAAGTAAATTTGCGCCAATTGTTAGGCTCTGTACAATGACCTCACTGAATTAGTTGTGTACCACGAATTGTCTGTGTACAGTTAAGGGGGTGGGTTTTGGCAGTTGTGTCTGAGGTGAAAGACTTCAGATAATCAACATATACGCAACAACGCTCGCGACCAAACAAATAAAACACCTCAGAGAGTGAAGTGAATTCCATATTAATATCGCACTAATTACACTGATGGACTTTGTATTTCCCCACTCGTGTAGGTCACCAACGACTATGGTTTGTGTCGAGCCCCGGGCGAGATGAGCACGCTCTTCAATGGCACGGGCGAGAGCCTGAGTCAAGCGTCACATCAGGCGGTGGAGGTGAGTAACGCAGACCAGTGCCAAGGTAAAACATGAAACGTTATAATAACGTTGTGAGAACGTTATGTCTATATATCTGTTTGTTTGTCAGTTTGTCTGTGGATCCATATCTCTTTCAGTTGTGCATGTATCGTGCTGACATTGTGCATGTCCCATCCACACTGCCCTGAGTAAATATATGTATTCAGAGCGGTAGGGATGCGACTTCGGGATCACAATTTTCAAACGTTTCATGCTGTGACTGTCTTTTCTCCCCAAACTTCGACGGCTCACTCGGCTAGTAATAATATTGTATTAACAGACGGTTGTGCATAATTGGTTTTGAATATATTCTCGTACACCAATTTTGTTTTAAGTTGAGCAAAACGTTTATAAAATATTTAAGTACAGTTGTTTTAAGATGTATGTGTACCAAAACTATGTATGTGTGTAAAGGTAAGTTCTTATGTAGCGCAGTATCCAATCCTCAGCATTGCTCAAAAGACTATACACTTTACTCTCTGGCAAACCCGTTCAATCGATCAGCATCTTGGCTTCTCTGGGAAGCATCCAGCCACGCGACAATTAATTCGCGAAGACTACACAACTATTCACCACTGTCTTTAGCTCGTTCATACAACTGGGTGAACCGGAGCAGTGTAGAGTGAAACACTAGCCAAGACTGTGAATAATGCTATATATATATATATATATATATATATATATATATATATATATATATATATATATATATATATATATATATATATATAGATATATATATAAAATATGATACACTTAACAAAAAATATATATATATATATTGTAAATATATATATATAAAATATATGATATATATATATATATATATATATATATATATATATATATATATATATATATATATATATATATATATATATATATATATATATATGTTTGTGTGTGTATACACATAGTTGACAAGCATCTGTCTTGTCGATGCCATCTGTCGTTGTGTCCGTAAGTGATCCATCTGTCGTTGTGTCCATAGTTGTCAATCTGTCGTTGTGTCCATAGGTGCCCATCTGTCGTTATGTCCGTAGGTGTCCATCAGTTGTTGTGTCCATATGTCGTTGTGTCCGTAAGTGTCCATCTGTGATTGTGTCCACAGGTGTCCATCTGTCGTTGTGTCCATATGTCGTTGTGTCCGTAAGTGTCCATCTGTGATTGTGTCCACAGGTGTCCATCAGTTGTTGTGTCCATATGTCGTTGTGTCCGTAAGTGTCCATCTGTGATTGTGTTCATAGGTGTCTATCTGTCGTTGTGTCCATATGTCGTTGTGTCCGTAAGTGTCCATCTGTCGTTGTATCCGGAGGTGTCCATCTGTCGTTGTGTCCGTAAGTGTCCACCTGTCGTTGTGTTCGCAGGTGTCCATCTGTGTGACCTTCTTGAAGATTGGTGAGATCGATACGTTGAAGGAGCAGTACCAGGCAGACGTAATGGTCAAGTCGACATGGCGGGACCCAGCCTTTGACCACATGGACATCAAAGTTAGTTAATTGATGACATCTCTTCACGTCATCGTAATTGCCGACCCTGCCTTTGACCACATGGATGTCAACATTTGTTATTCAATTATATCTGTTCTTATCATCGTATTTGCCGACCACATGGATGTCAACATTAGTTATTCGATGACATAATATATTATCTCATTGTCATCGTAATTGCCGACGCACAATAGCCATGGGAATTTCGTAATTTAGATCATATTTATTAATTATTAATTAAATTGCACTGTGCGTTGACTAACTTGAGTTAAAGACTTTTCACTCCCCCGCGGAGCATGAACCAGCAACGGCCCTTTTCAACGGGACACTGTTTGGGGCATTCATCTCCAGTTCTTTCCATTTCCATCTTGCGTGTGCCATCGCCCTCTCCATTTCTCTGCGCCTCGTGTTTCTCCACCGTTCCCTATTCCATTTGCCCTGCGGGTTCCATGTCGGCGCCTCTTTTGGAATGTGGTGTGTCTGTTCCCTGAACGTATGACTGGAATGTAGTGTGTATGTTCCCTGAGTGTATGACTGGAATGTGGTGTGTATGTTCCCTGAGTGTATGACTGGAATGTAGTGTGTCTGTTCCCTGAGTGTATGACTGGAATGTAGTGTGTCTGTTCCCTGAGTGTATGACTGGAATGTAGTGTGTCTGTTCCCTGAGTGCATGACTGGAATGTGGTGTGTATGTTCCCTGAGTGTATGACTGGAATGTGGTGTGTCTGTTCCCTGAGTGTATGACTGGAATGTAGTGTGTCTGTTCCCTGAGTGTATGACTGGAATGTGGTGTGTATGTTCCCTGAGTGTATGACTGGAATGTGGTGTGTCTGTTCCCTGAGTGTATGACTGGAATGTAGTGTGTCTGTTCCCTGAGTGCATGACTGGAATGTGGTGTGTATGTTCCCTGAGTGTATGACTGGAATGTGGTGTGTCTGTTCCCTGAGTGTATGACTGGAATGTGGTGTGTCTGTTCCCTGAGTGTATGACTGGAATGTGGTGTGTATGTTCCCTGAGTGTATGACTAGAATGTGGTGTGTATGTTCCCTGAGTGTATGACTGGAATGTAGAGTGTCTGTTCCCTGAGTGTATGACTGGAATGTGGTGTGTATGTTCCCTGAGTGCATGACTGGAATGTGGTGTGTATGTTCCCTGAGTGTATGACTGGAATGTAGTGTGTATGTTCCCTGAGTGTATGACTGGAATGTGGTGTGTATGTTCCCTGAGTGTATGACTGGAATGTAGTGTGTCTGTTCCCTGAGTGTATGACTGGAATGTAGTGTGTCTGTTCCCTGAGCGTACGACTGGAATGTAGTGTGTCTGTTCTCTGAGCGTATGACTGGAATATAGTGTGTGTGTGTGTGTGTGTGTGGTGTGTGTGTGTGTGTGGTGTGTGGTGTGTGTGTGTGTGTGTGTGTGTGTGTGTGTGTTCCCTGAGCGTATGACTGGAATGTGTGTATCTTTTCACTGAGCGTATGACTGGAATGTAGTGTGTCTGTTCCTGAGCGAATGACTGGAATGTGGTGTGCCTGTTCCCTGAGCCTACGACTGGAATGTAGTGTGTCTGTTCCCTGAGTGTATGAATGGAATGTAGTGTGTCTGTTCCCTGAGCGCATGACTGGAGTGTTGTGTGTCTGTTCCCTGAGCGCATGACTGGAATGTGGTGTGTCTGTTCCTTGAGCGTATGACTGGAATGCGGTGTGTCTATTCCCTGAGCGCATGACTGGAATGTGGTGTGTCTGTTCCCTGAGCGTATGACTGAAATGTGGTGTGTCTGTCACATGAGCGTATGACTTTGGAATATTGTGTGTCTGTTCCCTGAGCGTATGACGTTGGAATGTGGTGTGACTGTTCCCTGAGCGTATGACTTTGGAATGTGGTGTGTCTGTTCCCTGAGCGTATGATCCGTCCAGCTGCACTTCCTGTCTGTAATTTGATGTTCGATTTGTTCTTGGTTGGTTCTGATCCGTAGTGCATTGTTATAATTGTTTCTGGCCGTCACATTCTTATAACTTTCTGTAGACACTTGTTAACAAAACAATAAATCTTCTTTGGCTGGATTTGTAACACGCCATGTGTCAAATATACATTTGTACTGCCCTAACACTGGAGTTAAAATACATAGCTCCGGTGGTGAAATATGTTTCCGTATCTTTTTTGGGTACAGCGTACGACACAGGGATTAGTGTGGCTATATTCTTGATCGCATACGACACACACATGAATGAACTCACGTAATAACAGACGCACGTACATCCGCACACAGACACAACACATAATAACAGACGCACGTACATCCGCACACAGACACAACACACAATAACACACGCACGTACATCCGCACACAGACACAACACATAATAACACACGCACGTACATACGCACCCAGACACAACACATAATAACAGACGCACGTACATCCGCACACAGACACAACACATAATAACAGACGCACGTACATCCGCACACAGACACAACACATAATAACACACGCACGTACATCCGCACACAGACACAACACATAATAACACACGCATGTACATCCGCCCCAGACACAACACATAATAACAGACGCACGTACATCCGCACACAGACACAACACATAATAACAGACGCACGTACATCCGCACACAGACACAACACATAATAACAGACGCACGTACATCCGCACACAGACACAACACATAATAACACACGCATGTACATCCGCCCACAGACACAACACATAATAACAGAAGCACGTACATCCGCACACAGACACAACACATAATAACAGACGCACGTACATCCGCACACAGACACAACACGTCTCACTCATCCGCACGACATCAACACATTCACTCAAACGTCCATTCACTCAATGACCCCTGCACTCACTCACTCACTACCACTCACTCACCACCACTCACTCACTCACTCACTCACTCACTCACTCACTCACTCACTCACCCATTTACCAACCCACCCACCCACCCACCCATTCATTCACTCACTCACTCACTCACTCACTCACTCACTCACTCACTCACTCACTCACTCACTCACTCACTCACTCACTCACTCACTCACTCACTCACTCTCCAGGAATGTTGAACAGGTGACACGTGATGTGATCCTAATTTCATCGAAAATGTAAGCCTTTATGTGTTCTACAGAGCGTCCGCAAGATCGACTGGCGCACTCGTTGGAACCCTCAAATCATCATTGAAAACACGACCGGCGAACTTCGGGAAAATGCCTTCCAGACCGTCACATACAACAGCGCGCAGGAGGCGTACGTGGTGGAGAAACGACGCATTAAAGGAATGTTTCTTGAAACCCTCGAACTGAGAGATTTTCCTTTCGATATACAGGTATGGTTTATTTAAATCTTTTTATTTCACTTTAAGCAGTTCAGTCACGTGGTTAAATTAATACCTTATGACAGATAAGACAGTTGTGAGTTGTGTTCGTGTGTTAATTTGAACGAGCCTGGAAGTTAACAGATAACTTGAAACTGTGTTGAATGGATATTGTGGTAGCACAGAACGAAGTAGATCGCCTTTGTTGAATTGTCGCGCAGTGTAGATCTCAACTACGGGTGTGTAGAAACCCGGCAAAATGAACTCGGTCGAAAGCTGTCTAGACTAACCAAGATGGCGTCGGTTGCAGGACCTGACAGTGACGGTGACGTCAGAGCGAGCTGCGTCAGAGGTGGAGCTGAAGGAGGACGAGAACGAGCTCCACGCCGTCAGTC
>JAODUO010001520.1:40000-50000 GCA_025642075.2 Ridgeia piscesae
GTTCACGTTGTTGTTTCATATTGTTCACGTTGTTGTTTCATATTGTTCACGTTGTTGTTTCATAGTGTTCACATTGTTGTTTCATAGTCTTCACATTGTTGTTTCATAGTCTTCACATTGTTGTTTCATATTGTTCACATTGCTGTTTCATAGTGTTCACATTTTTGTTTCATAGTGTTCACATTGTTGTTTCATAGTGTTCACATTGTTGTTTCATAGTGTTCACATTGTTGTTTCATAGTGTTCACATTGTTGTTTCATAGTGTTCACGTTGTTGTTTCATAGTTTTCACATTGTTGTTTCATAGTGTTCACATTGTTGTTTCATAGTGTTCACATTGTTGTTTCATAGTGTTCACACATTGTTGTTTCATAGTGTTCACATTGTTGTTTCATAGTGTTCACATTGTTGTTTCATAGTGTTCACATTGTTGTTTCATATTGTTCACATTGTTGTTTCATAGTGTTCACATTGTTGTTTCATATTGTTCACATTGTTGTTTCATATTGTTCACATTGTTGTTTCATATTGTTCACATTGTTGTTTCATATTGTTCACATTGTTGTTTCATATTGTTCACATTGTTGTTTCATAGAGTTCACATTGTTGTTTCATAGTGTTCACATTGTTGTTTCATAGTGTTTACATTGTTGTTTTATAGTGTTCACATTGTTGTTTCATATTGTTCACATTGTTGTTTCATAGTGTTCACATTGTTATTTAATATTGTTCACATTGTTGTTTCATAGTGTTCACATTGTTGTTTCATATTGTTCTCGTTGTCACAGGAAACTGTCAAGGAACACGTGCGACTGTCCAGCATTGCTAAACAGAGACGTGGTGTGTCCGTGGACAATGTCAGTGTCACCGCCGTCTGAGGTGGACCGTCCGCGAGTTGACAGTCCACCAACATGACTGTCTCATGTCATTGGAAGTGCATTCCAAACTAATGCACGTCTGACCGCTAGAACAATTGCCCGCGGTGCGATCGCTCACTCACTCATTCACCCGGGGACGCGTTAGCGTTCAAAAACGAGTGGTTTTCAAAGAATAATTATAATGTGGGGAAAGAAATATAAATTGGCTGAAATTGTTCGTTTTGCTGATCGTGGGAGGAATGAATGACGACATGCAATGTTGTTCCCCGCAGTGAACACTATTGATATTACAGGTCTGTGTCATTAGTTCCTGAGAAATATGTTCGTGAAAGGGGCAATATGATAGTTATTAGATACCCCCAGTATGGATATTTATACTTGTGCACTAATAACACAATAGCCATCCCTAGGGTCACGTAACCGTATAACTACGGCCCCAGTTAGACAACAATCAGGTCTCTGATTGTGAATTCGATATTAATCAGTAGGTCATAGCATAGTTGTGTAGCATAATGTTTATGAATGTAGTCGCCTTTCTCAGATCATATGGGTGCCTTACCCACATCACGTCAACAAAGGTAATCCTTAAGCAATTTCTCCTAAGATTGTCTTCATAACACTTCTTCTTTGACACGTATAATTATTGAAAAAACCCAAACAGAGTGTGTCTGTGATTTACTAATAAAGTACACAGTTTACTCCTCCGGTAAGGATATGTTTGTGATCGCGGCATTTGCCTATTTACATACTGAATGTCGGTGTAATAAGTGCAAGTCGTTTCTGTTTGTTGATTTGTTTGTTTGCTTTTTTGTTAAAGCTCCGCGTGATATATAATGTGTTAATAATATTACGCACGCAAGCACGCACGCACCACCACACACACACACACACACACACACACACACACACACACACACACACACACACACACACACACACACACACACACACACACACACACACACACACACACACACACACACACACACACACACACCTCTCTCTCTCTCTCTCTCTCTCTCTCTCTTGTAATAACCATACATTATTGTTCTTTGCACTGTTGTTGCTACGACAAACTGATCTGATATTCAGATCTTTATTGCACAATAGAAAACAATGACACAGGTGCGAGCAAATGATTATACCTTTTCCCAAATTATGTCTACCTTGTTCCTTGTCGTTTCGGTGCGTTACTAACGTGGGCGACATTAGGGTTTACCTTGTGTCCACCAATGCAATGTTTGTTTCTATTTTGGGTCCACTCTGGATCACGTGACAATGTTCTGGACAGCAACAACTTTCTGGTTCTCTCGCCGTTGTAATTATCTTATCTCATCAGTCGCTGCGTCAATTGTGTTTATCTATTATTCATGCAATCACTTACGGTAGCACGTTGCCTTTTTAGTTTTGACAGTTATTGTCTATTTCACAGTGAAAAATACTCAGCATCATATCTAAGTTTGAGCATCCGTTGTCGTTGTGCTCTAAACTATGAATAAACAACATCTACACGTGTAACAAACCATGATCAATGTTATCTGTACATCACGCTCATGAATGTACTTACACTTTGTCGTCAATAAAACAATGCAAAATCAATGGTAACATAAAACTAACCAGTGCACTACACTGAATGTCGTAGTTGGTTGTAATGCCGAAGCATGGGGGTGTCTCGTTTGCATATACGAAACGTACTGTTATTTATTTGAGGCATTCGGAAAATAAATAAAATAAGAATGAACATTAGATATAAAGTAGACAATTTTCTTACTCTCGCGTTTGCTTTAACTAAAGGTCAAAGGTTAAACCGAACACATGGTCCATTCATCCTATGCCCCGGTCGGGACCGTGTCTCGCCTGTTGGTCTAGGCAGACGAGGCTCTGTAGACCAGAAGGTGGTGTCAATGAGCCACTGATGCCGTTCATTTGTGGTGCATTCAACCAATAGTCCAATGAAACTCGACTTCACGAGAAACGAGTGACTATTTATTTCTTGAAAGTTGCCAGTGTTCCCACGCTGCTAGCATTTACACAATCACCAGAGACTTTCTGGGACTGTTTTATCGTCATAAGTCGGAAAGAATACTTATAAGAGGCTACATACACACTGATGGCGGTAGGTGATACTGATCTAGTGCTCCAATGGCGAGAGGAATGATGCGGAATATTTTTTTATATTTAACATTTATAGAGTATATACTTATTTTGGTATATTATTATTATTAACGTGAAATGTGATTTTATATTCGACGCTATGAGCACGAACTATTTTACGCGTGCGCACGTGTATTGCGTATATATATATATATATATATATATATATATATATATATATATATATATATATATTATATGTATGTATATATATGTATATGTGGTGTATTATGTATGTTTAGTTTGTGTGTTTGTTTGTGTGTGCGTGCGTGCGTGCGTGCGTGCGTGTAGCGTGCGCGTGTGTGTGTGTGTGTGTGTGTGTGTGTGTGTGTGTGTGTTGTGTGTTCTGTGTGTGTCAATATCGCAGCAATACGAATATTTATTACAATTATATAATTCTACCTATCACGATAGCGGCCTATGGGTGGAGATAACCTTCACTTTCTCTCCGATATTCTTCATTGTTAACATCACAAAACCATCGCACACCCATGTCTGTACGACGTGGAAGCATTTTATCACGTACTATATGAGTCAACGTACTGAGCTATGCCGTGTAGTCATTTTAACTGCACATCAAAATACTACAAACAAATCATTTGAGTTCTGGTTTTGTTTCTGTTTTCTGTTTCTACTTGTTGGACAGTCAGTGCAGTGTACTCTCACTCAGTACACTTTACTCTCACTATGTACACTGTACTCTTACTCAGTACACTTTACTCTCACTATGTACACTGTACTCTCACTCAGTACACTGTACTCTCACTCAGTACAATTTACTCTCACTCAGTGCACTGTACTCTCACTCAGACCATGTACTCTCACTCAGTGCACTGTACTCTCACTCAGTGCACTGTACTCTCACCCAGTGCACTGTACTCTCACTCAGTGCAATGTACTCTCACCCAGTGCACTGTACTCTCACTCAGTGCACTGTACTCTCACTCAGTACACTGCACTCTCACTCAGTACACTGTATTCTCACTCAGTACAATTTACTCTCACTCAGTGCACTGTACTCTCACTCAGTGCACTGTACTCTCACCCAGTGCACTGTACTCTCACTCAGTGATGTACTCTCACTCAGAGCACTGTACTCTCACTCAGTGCACTGTACTCTCACTCAGTGCACTGTACTCTCACCCAGTGCACTGTACTCTCACTCAGTGCAATGTACTCTCACCCAGTGCACTGTACTCTCCCCTCAGTGCACTGTACTCTCACTCAGTGCACTGTACTCTCACCAGTGCACTGTACACTGCACTGCTCACCAGTCACTGTACTCTCACTCAGTACAATTACTCTCACTCAGTGCACTGTACTCTCACTCAGTGCACTGTACTCTCACTCAGTGCACTGTACTCTCACCCAGTGCACTGTACTCTCACTCAGTGCAATGTACTCTCACTCAGTGCACTGTACTCTCACTCAGTGCACTGTACTCTCACTCAGTGCACTGTACTCTCACTCAGTGCACTGTACTCTCACTCAGTGCACTGTACTCTCACTCAGTGCACTTACTCTCACTCAGTGCACTGTACTCTCACTCAGTGCACTGTACTCTCACTCAGTGCACTGTACTCTCACTCAGTGCACTGTACTCTCACTCAGTGCACTGTACTCTCACTCAGTGCACTGTACTCTCACTCAGTACAATGTACTCTCACTCAGTGCACTGTACTCTCACTCAGTGCACTGTACTCTCACTCAGTGCACTGTACTCTCACTCAGTGCACTGTACTCTCACTCAGTGCACTGTACTCTCACTCAGTGCACTGTACTCTCACTCAGTGCACTGTACTCTCACTCAGTGCACTGTACTCTCACTCAGTGCACTGTACTCTCACCCAGTCACTGTACTCTCACTCAGTACATATGTAAAAACTCTCACTCAGTGCACTGTACTCTCACTCAGTGCACTGTACTCTCACTCAGTGCACTGTACTCTCACTCAGTGCACTGTACTCTCACTCAGTGCACTGTACTCTCACTCAGTGCACTGTACTCTCACTCAGTGCACTGTACTCTCACTCAGTGCACTGTACTCTCACTCAGTGCACTGTACTCTCACTCAGTGCACTGTACTCTCACTCAGTCACTGTACTCTCACATACTGATTCTAGTCACTGTACTCTCACTCAGTGCACTGTACTCTCACTCAGTGCACTGTACTCTCACCCAGTGCACTGTACTCTCACTCAGTACACTGTACTCTCACTCAGTACATCAGTACAATTTACTCTCACTCAGTGCACTGTACTCTCACTCAGTGCACTGTACTCTCACCCAGTGCACTGTACTCTCACTCAGTGCACTGCACTCTCACTCAGTACAATGTACTCTCACTCATTGTACTGTACTCTCACTCAGTGCACTGTACTCTCACTCAGTGCACTGTACTCTCACTCAGTGCAATGAACTCTCACTCAGTGCATTGTACTCTCACTCAGCACGCTATATACCCTGTAATAACTTGGTTCTAGAATTTACTCCGTATTTTACGATTTCATAGAACACGTTGAAGGTTATAGACTTGTGTTCGCGTAGTCCCAACATACATTATGCATTACGACTTCGTAGGCCGCTATAGACTGTAGGAATTACTGTCGGCACCACGTAACGCGGGGAAATATAATTGAGTGGCACCACCTACCGAGTGAAATACATATTAATGAAAAGTAACGCCAGTAGCAAGGTTAGGTGGAAAATATCGTGTTTTCAACGACACACCTCGGCGCTGGAATAAAATTAATATTAGGTTTGCTGAGCTGGAGCTTTAGCGCCCTTCCGGGAGCTGTTCAAAAACAATTTCGCTTCACCCCCAAAATATTGGGGGCCTAATCATGGCGATGGCGATGGCGATGGCGATGGCGATGGCGATGGCGATGGCGATGGCGATGGCGATGGCGATGGCGATGGCGATGGCGATGGCGATGGCGATGGCGATGGCGATGGCGATGGCGATGGCGATGGATGGCGATGGCGATGGCGATGGCGATGGCGATGGCGATGGCGATGGCGATGGCGATGGCGATGGCGATGGCGATGGCGATGGCGATGGCGATGGCGATGGCGATGGCGATGGCGATGGCGATGGCGATGGCGATGGCGATGGCGATGGCGATGGCGATGGCGATGATGATGATAGCAAGAACAAACTTGATTTTTACATAATCAAATCCGAGGATAAGATTTAGATATAAAACACGTAAAATCGCTAGAAGGGAAATACGTAAATGAAATACGGATTGAACTGTAAAAGTTAATCAGGCGAAAATCGTAGTTGAAAAAAAACCGTAGACCAAGCAGTAAAATGATGAGTAAATGAAACGAAAAAAAACAATCGATTAGTAAATGTGCTAAAAACCCTATATATGCTCGATTAAACAATAAATAAAGGCTAAATTACATTTAAAAAAAGTTGTGTAGATATGTATTGTTAGCAAAGCAATAATTATAATGTGTATTCGCGTCAGTGAAAAACAGCTCGCAACCGCGAGATGGCGCTACGTATAATGCGAAGTTGTCGCCATATCACTGGTCACCAGATGGCGGTGCAAATCCTGAAAGAAAGATCAGTCTTAGACATTGAAGCTGTGCGTGCCCACATTTGATGGTGCAGTGGTCACTGTGAGTCGCCACCATCGTTTTAAACAACCGAATACTGCGGATTGGATTATTTACCAGGGAACTCAATCGACGCAACGATGCCACCTCTAAAACCTGACCGGATAGTGAGTGAAACACACTTTCTTTAGATGCACCGCTGAACAAATGGTGGATTGTTTCCCTTACTTTATTGCAATGAAGCGATACAGATGCGCCTCGTCCATGTGTAACCCGCCATAGGCAGTTGCTATGATAGGAACCGGACGTGGAGGCTCCTATTTTTGATTGGTCGATGGTTAAGAACGCCATTTTCGGTCCAGTTCATGCAAGATAACCACATTATGTGCTAGGCAGTCTTGTTGTTTTGTAGGGGACGCTCTGAAATGGAATGCGACTGTTTCGGTTTCCTAATGAGAAGCGTTCTTAGGAAGTTAAAGAAAGTGAAATGAAAACGGAAAGGATGGATTTGCCATAATTATTTTATATGAAAGCTCAAAATTTAGACTACTTAATATTATGCTCCTCGTGCTCTAAAAATAAATTCGACGACGCTCGCTCGGCTCCCTCACATTCTGTCGTCCCGCGCCATTGCAGGCGGGCGTGTTGTCCTGAAAGTTGTCACGACAAGAGTAGGACTCGGTTTTGTTCAAACATATAACTTTATTGTTCACCCTAGACGGTGCCAGCTTAGTACCACACGTTCTCGCATATCTGTCGAATACCTACATTACATGTAGCTCCACGGTCACGCATCACGCACTACACAACGTCACGTGGTCGGTGACGGCTTCACAGTGAACCAAGGTTGAAGACGCACAGATGCACCAGTAAGTCTACAGATTGTGTGGTGCCAATTAATAGGCAGTGATGGTCGTCAAGACGACATCTGATTTCTGCAGAGTAAGTACAACGGCATCATATTTAAGAAACATTTCGTTGAAATATTTTGAAGCCGGCGATTTCGATGAAAGTACCCGGAATTGTGTTTACAGTAACAAGACGTGTTGCTACAAAATGTAGTGTACCTTGAGTCATGATTTAACACTATAAATAGTCGATTATACTTTATATTACAGCGTTTGCGTACTAGTACTGCCCAGTGGAACAACGCTAAGAGAAATCGCATAGGAATACAAAAGTATACTCCAGTCAGTGAGAGGTTCACAGTATTAACTTACATGTGTATAATATATTGGTTGTGCCTAGTCTTTGTGCATAAAGATCGTTAATAAATAATTAGTTATAATTTAATGGTATTGATGGTATCTTGAGACTTATGCGCCAGTGACGTAAGCCAAATCGTTTATGTCACTGGCGCATTGTTGACAAATGCAAGGATTTGCGGAATCTTCCCTAAAAATTGTGATAGTGACGTAAACAATCTGCCGCGTACTGGATACATCAAATGCCATTGGACAGACATAGGATGTTCGAATGTGCTTGCGCCAGTGACGTAAGCGGTTTACGTAACTGGCGCATACGTCTCAAGATGGCAACGCCCTGAATCCAACATGGTGTGTTTCTGGTACAATTAAACTGTAATTAATTGTTTATCAACGATCTTTGTGCACAATTACTATGCACAACCAATATATTATACATATGTAAGTAAATGCTGTGAATCTCTCACTGACTGGAGTATCCCTTCCATAGAATTGTGACTATTTCAAGGGAACGTATACTGTCGTGTAGAACTTGAGCGTTTACCTTTAACAGGGGAATACAGGCAAGGACATTTTGAAATGTGTGTCCAAGATAGACTCCTTATTAATATGACTGGGGAACAAATTAGAGAAAAGATGAGTTCAGATGATGCTTCATTCCTATTGGCTGATGCCGAGCAGCCAATGAACGCTCTTGTCAGTTGTTTAAAGTCGAACATGGCACTGTGCTTGTGCATACGTTACTTTGAGTATACGTGTAATTACCGGTTTTCAAAGTGTATAATAGGAAATGCCGTACGACAAAATGCCAAAAGTTATATACGGGTTAAATTTCGTAACACTTAGCAAATATTTTTGTTATTAGTTAGAGAATGTTTTCTGTGTGGACGTGAGATTCCGTAGTGTGTATGTTGTTGGAACACGATCTGACCAAGTGGACAGCGTGTATCGTGGTGTTCTTGTGTACTTCCGGTGGCGTTCTTGTGTACTTCCGGTGGCCATTGACGTCTTCTTTGGTAGGTAAAGCTGCTGGTACGACTATCTCCAGCGGATTGGAATCATAATATTAATATTGATGCGGAGGGCACGTGAACACGTCCATTCGATTTAGCATTGCTATTCACATTATCATTTGTGTTTGACTGTCGCAGCAAAATATTCACTAGTCGTCGACATGCATGACTACGGAGCGTGTTGAACGTTTTCAATCTCTTCCTCTAGTAGTCTTAGTCACGAAGGATGCTATGAGTGCATGACGTGCGTGATCACGTGACTCTCCCGCGAAACGTAGGCCAACACGATTAATCACACACGATATCACGGTTGACTGACGAATCATTTTGTCATTCAATTCAGGCACCATTACCCCAGCCGTGCGCGACTGTCATGATGAATGAAATTGGTGATGTTATCCTTGTGTCTCGTCACATCCGTCACGAGGCTCAGTCACGCGCCGTGCAGTATAGTCGCCAAACCTGAAAATGTACCAGTCCAAATAAGCCTATAGTCACAGTTAGTATCCGCTGTCACGTGACAGGTAGTTCTGTCATTTCTTGCACGTACGTCACACGTGTACACCACGTCAGAGTCGGTTGTGCTTTGTGTGTAGTGCACATCACACGGCACTAAGTCGTTGGGCACCACTGATAGTAGTGCTCGCCACACACCATAGTGCATTGGGCACCATTGTTTGTAGCACACAACACACCTCACATTGCAGTTGGGATTGTGTGTTAGTAGTGCCAAGCACACGCCAACACACCTGTTGTCTCGTGTCCTGCTCTTAGTGGGTCAGGTAAACGTGTTTACTCCCGAGTAAGTAATGTTTCCACTTATATTCGCCTAGACAAATGCGTCGACACGTTCAGCGACACACACCGTTCGTTGGCCGGGCAGTGCGCTGCATCAGTGCTGTGTCACTAACTGGCACAACTTAGCGAGCAACGCACCCCTGTAACTTCGTATCGACATTTTATATAATTCCTGAAACTGAACACGTCGCAGGCCTAACACCCCACAAACTCAACGCCACCTATCAGCAACAATGTTCGACGCGCGCGACAGCTAAAAAAATGAATTCTCATAACCACAAAACTGCGATGTGTCGACATGTTGAGTATATCATAACCAACTCGGATCGATGACGGCACAATATATCCATTCACGACCGGCGGCTTTATGACGTCACTTCCGGTC
>JAODUO010001520.1:55000-60000 GCA_025642075.2 Ridgeia piscesae
CAAAGAAGGTAGTGATGTTGGCACTACAATGTCATACAGTATTCATAAGTCCTATAATCACATTACTTGGCATGTTTCGTCAACTGTTTTGCCAGTGTTTCCGAGTCACTCTCTGTTATATTGCAGAATTCAAAATGGCGTCTCGGTGACGGCGCAAGATGAAGGCAGTAGGTAATTACCGTGCGGTTAATGTTTGATCTTATCATTGGATGAATATATTGTGTATATTCTCCTATCGTCCCACGACATCGAGCACTAACTGAAGACCACTTTTGATTTTAATAACGCTTATATAATGAGTTAGTCATTACATATTAACCTGGCACGCTACAGTGTCTAAACACGGCCCTTTGTGCGACTATGTCTGATTGGCCGCAAACAACATCGACTATGTCTGATTGGCCGCAAACAACATCGACTATGTCTGATTGGCCGCAAACAACATCGACTATGTCTGATTGGCCGCAAACAACATCGACTATGTCTGATTGGCCGCAAACAACATCGACTATGTCTGATTGGCCGCAAACAACATCGACTATGTCTGATTGGCCGCATACAACATCGCTGGCGTCGAGAACAGACCTGATGATGTGGAAGGTGGCGGAGACAATCGTCTCGTTGTAGATGGCCCACGATATGTACTTCGCCTCCCGGTAGTCTGACGGCGCCGCCCGGATGCAATAGCACCAGTAGATGCCGTAACATAGGAAGAGAAATTCACCTGCAACGACGGAAAAGGCATCACAGTAGGATGTTGCACTTCCCTTCCAGCAAACATATGTGGGTGTGTGAGTGCGTGAGTGAGTGAGTGAGTGAGTGAATGAGTGAATGAGTGAATGAGTGAATGAGTGAGTGAGTGAATGAATGAGTGAGTGAGTGAGTGAGTGAGTGAGTGAGTGAGACAGAGACAGACAGAGACAGAGACAGAGACAGGGACAGGGACAGGGACAGGGACAGGGACAGGGACAGGGACAGGGACAGGGACAGGGACAGGGACAGGGACAGGGACAGAGACAGAGACAGAGACAGAGACAGAGACAGAGACAGAGACAGAGACAGAGACAGAGACAGAGACAGAGACAGAGAGAGAGAGTGAGTGAGTGAGTGAGTAGTGAGTGAGTGAGTGAGTGAGTGAGTGAGTGAGTGAGTGAGTGAGTGAGTGAGTGAGTGAGTGAGTGAGTGAGTGAGTGAGTGAGTGAATGAATGAGGAGCGAAAAGTATTTGCAATATACAACTCCGTCTAAATAGGCCTACATTTATTTGTTATTCCCTATGCATCCAAGTATTCGTAATTATTTCATTAAGATTTTGTCAACCTCCCTCAGGAAATTTCTTTTCCGATTTGGCACTTGTCGCCAATGATCCGGCTAGTAAATGTACACTATGTGCATCAAAATAAGTTTCGTAGTCTATTGTCGGAAAATAATAAAGCATTTAGTATAAGCATATTTCGTCACTTTAATCTACACTCGTACGGTGACTATATAAAACAGGTAGTCTGTTACGATGTTTAAGATTATTTCCTTTTTGACACATAAGAGGATCGTACGATCGTTGCCTTCCAAAAACAAAACAAACTTGGGTGCATTACGCCCGGCCTCATGCTCGAGACCAGCACGGTGTGGACTGCCCGACAGGTAGGCTACTTATCTCGTCCACAACCTTGGCTCTACTCCATATCTACAATTATATTTCCCAGAGGAAGTTCTACTCGACTTTTCCTGTCATAACTCTGAGAACATCGTCTACTCGACGTCTGCTATCTCAGCGTCGATGCTAAAGTCTGCATCACTTCTCCGACGAAGTATTCGGTAACACCATCCCCTGTGAGCAGATCACCAGGATTATATGTTACGCAAGCGTCCTAGCTCCCTACATCTACTTGGCCCGCCCACGTATAGCAAACGTATATCGACTAACATCGGCGCGTAATGTATCCAGAAGTGTTGTTTAACGTGTGCATTCTCGAATTGTCTCCCTCCAGGCACGTGTTATAAGCTGTACGAACCGACTAAATCCAGGCACTTGTTGTACAATTGAATGAAATAGCGCTTTTTTCTACGGCGAGTGAACTGATGCAATGTAAAATGAACGAAATATCCAAGCTTATACGCATATCAGTGTTCACGTTCGTACATTTAAAATGACATGCACGTACACACGTACATACTCACGCCGGCACCACGCACACGCACACGCACACGCACACGCACACGCACACGCACTCGCACACGCACACGCACACGCACACGCACACGCACACGCACACGCACACGCACACGCACACGCACACGCACACGCACACGCACACGCACACGCACACGCACACGCACACGCACACGCACACGCACACGCACACGCACACGCACACGCACACGCACACGCACACGCACACGCACACGCACACGCACACGCACACGCACACGCACACGCACACGCACACGCACACGCACACGCACACGCACACGCACACGCACACGCACACGCACACGCACACGCACACGCACACGCACACGCACACGCACACGCACACGCACACGCACACGCACACGCACACGCACACGCACACACGCACACGCACACGCACACGCACACGCACACGCACACGCACACGCACACGCACACGCACACGCACACGCACACGCACACGCACACGCACACGCACACGCACACGCACACGCACACGCACACGCACACGCACACGCACACGCACACGCACACGCACACGCACACGCACACGCACACGCACACGCACACGCACACGCACACGCACACGCACACGCACACGCACACGCACACGCACACGCACACGCACACACGCACACGCACACGCACACGCACACGCACACGCACACGCACACGCACACGCACACGCACACGCACACGCACACGCACACGCACACGCACACGCACACGCACACGCACACGCACACGCACACGCACACGCACACTGTGTATGTTAATTGCGCTGTCCAATATGGCACAGACTCGTGGAATCACTGTCGTCGTTTAAAACAACACGGTATAAGGCTTACGTTAATTAGGAAGAGTGACGGCCGATTCTACACAATCTAATTAATATCGATCAAAGGACCAGGCAGACGGCCGCAGCAACTAGTCTCGTCGTTTCTGTTTGACGTCAGTACGTCACCTATTTCATTGCGTTTGCATTCCGTTATATGTAAAATGAAACGAAACGTGTGAAGCGACACGTATCTTTGTGCACGAACGATATTGCGTTACGTCAACAATCAGTATGATTAAATATTGTGTTGATATTCGAAAATTAGTTGTGATTTATACTGATTCTGATCGTACATACAGATAGATATTAAATTGATGTTCATCACATTTTCAACACACTATTCACAGACTAATAGTGGCTACTTTCATTTTGCGGTTCTAAATTGAGATTCTACCGGAAGGTGCGCAGAAACAGAAGGAACTACACAACATTATTAGTAGCGCACAAAACACTCAAGATCAGGACACGGTTAGAGTTAGTGTTTACATAAACCACCGTGATCGTTCGCTGTTAGCTAAATTAACTTATCTTTACATTTCGCCCGGACAGAAGCAATGCATTTGCGCGCAGATCACAACCAATTTGTCAGTTCGCGTCTTTGTGACGTCACGCACCTGTCTCGATGACGTAGTTCCACCAGTGTGATATGCAGCTGTAGTACTGCAGATTGTCGGACGTCAATCCGAGCTCTAGCATCGTCTCGTCGTCCTTCAGGTTGTCCATAGTGACCGCTGTCCACGCGGCCATGTAGCCGACGACGACGACAACAATGGCGCACAGGTAGACGACGAGGTCCTTGTCTCGTATTTCCACGCGGTGAGCCTTGCGAGACTGGAACTCGGCTAGTATTCTGGATAACACACACACCATGTCAGTTAGATGATCGTGTCGGTGTTTTAGTAGTATATTATGTGGACATATATTATATAACAGATAATAATATCATTAGACCTATCATGTTGGATATATGAACCAAAATATTATAATATTAATAACATCTCAAAATCGAAAATCAATATTGGTGTTGTCAACAGAAAAGTAGATGGACAGAGGCAGAGGCAGAGGCAGAGGCAGAGGCAGAGGCAGAGGCAGAGGCAGAGGCAGAGGCAGAGGCAGAGGCAGAGGCAGAGGCAGAGGCAGAGGCAGAGGCAGAGGCAGAGGCAGAGGCAGAGGCAGAGGCAGAGGCAGAGGCAGAGGCAGAGGCAGAGGCAGAGGCAGAGGCAGAGGCAGAGGCAGAGGCAGAGGCAGAGGCAGAGGCAGAGGCAGAGGCAGAGGCAGAGGCAGAGGCAGAGGCAGAGGCAGAGGCAGAGGCAGAGGCAGAGGCAGAGGCAGAGGCAGAGGCAGAGGCAGAGGCAGAGACAGAGACAGAGACAGAGACAGAGACAGAGACAGAGACAGAGACAGAGACAGAGACAGAGACAGAGACAGAGACAGAGACAGAGACAGAGACAGAGACAGAGACAGAGACAGAGACGCAGACGGACGGACGGACGGACGGACGGACGGACGGACGGACGGACGGACGGACGGGTAGGCTTACTTGTAGGAATAAGCATTTAGTATAAATACAAAACGAGCTGAGCAAATTTGTTCTAAGTTTATGTGATATGCGTCTATTTCCCATCACCCATTCGACTTTCCGCCAAGCGTTTGCCCCTGTTGTAACTCTCTTAACAACCAAAGCAAATTATCTAATCGATTTTGCACTGTATAACTGAAATTCCTATTGTGAATTTTTAAAGTGCAATAAGCAGCAACGTTACATGTTGTGAAGTTACTGGTTGAACGTTTAATATTGTTTCACCAGAGCAAGTGATTACATGTTGGTATTTGTCATAATCTTTGTCAGTAGTTTTGGGAGATGTTATGTAAGGGCTATGGGTTCGTATCTCATTTAAAACGTAGCGTTTCTCTCTTATTTTCTAAGTTTAATGCCTTCTGTGAATGGTTTTGCTGAACTGCCAGCAACATT
>JAODUO010001520.1:67500-72500 GCA_025642075.2 Ridgeia piscesae
ACACTCAGGCTGGACACGTGCGGACATAGAGTGTCTACAGATAACACTCTAGCTGGATACGTGCGGACATAGAGTGTCTACAGATAACACTCTAGCTGAACACATGCGGACATAGAGTGGGTTACAGATAACACTCTAGCTGGACACGTGCGGACATAGAGTGTCTACAGATAACACTCTAGCTGAACACGTGCGGACAGAGAGTGTCTACAGATAACACTCTAGCTAGGGCACGTGCGGACAAAAGTGTCTACAGATAACACTCTAGCTAGACACGTGCGGACAGAGAGTGTCTACAGATAACACTTAGCTGACACGTGCGGACAGAGAGTGTCTACAGATAACACTCTAGCTGGACACGTGCGGACAGAGATTGTCTACAGAAAAAAACACTCCTAAGGGCCCCGGACACGTGCGGACATAGAGTGTCTACAGATAACACTCTAGCTGGACACGTGCGGACAGAGAGTGTCTACAGATAACACTCTAGCTAGACACGTGCGGACAGAGAGTGTCTACAGATAACACTCTAACTGGACACGTGCGGACAGAGAGTGTCTACAGATAACACTCTAGCTGGACACGTGCGGACAGAGAGTGTCTACAGATAACACTCTAGCTGGACACGTGCGGACATAAAGTGTCTACAGATAACACTCTAGCTGGACACGTGCGGACAGAGAGTGTCTACAGATAACACTCTAGCTGAACACGTGCGGACAGAGAGTGTCTACAGATAACACTCTAGCTAGACACGTGCGGACAGAGAGTGTCTACAGATAACACTCTAACTGGACACGTGCGGACAGAGAGTGTCTACAGATAACACTCTAGCTGGACACGTGCGGACAGAGAGTGTCTACAGATAACACTCTAGCTGGACACGTGCGGACATAGAGTGTCTACAGATAACACTCTAGCTGAACACGTGCGGACAGAGAGTGTCTACAGATAACACTCTAGCTAGACACGTGCGGACAGAGAGTGTCTACAGATAACACTCTAGCTGAACACGTGCGGACAGAGAGTGTCTACAGATAACACTCTAGCTGAACACGTGCGGACAGAGAGTGTCTACAGATAACACTCTAGCTGGACACGTGCGGACAGAGAGTGTCTACAGATAACACTCTAGCTGGACACGTGCGGACATAGAGTGTCTACAGATAACACTCTAGCTGAACACGTGCGGACAGAGAGTGTCTACAGATAACACTCTAGCTAGACACGTGCGGACAAGAGTGTCTACAGATAACACTCTAACTGGACACGTGCGGACAGAGAGTGTCTACAGATAACACTCTAGCTGGACACGTGCGGACAGAGAGTGTCTACAGATAACACTCTAGCTGGACACGTGCGGACATAAAGTGTCTACAGATAACACTCTAGCTGGACACGTGCGGACAGAGAGTGTCTACAGATAACACTCTAGCTGGACACGTGCGGACAGAGAGTGTCTACAGATAACACTCTAGCTGAGACACGTGCGGACAGAGAGTGTCTACAGATAACACTCTAGCTGGACACGTGCGGACAGAGAGTGTCTACAGATAACACTCTAGCTGGACACGTGCGGACATAGAGTGTCTACAGATAACACTCTAGCTGGACACGTGCGGACATAGAGTGTCTACAGATAACACTCTAGCTGAACACGTGCGGACAGAGAGTGTCTACAGATAACACTCTAGCTAGATACGTGCGGACAGAGTGTCTACAGATAACACTCTAGCTGAACACGTGCGGACAGAGAGTGTCTACAGATAACACTCTTAGCTGAACACGTGCGGACAGAGAGTGTCTACAGATAACACTCTAGCTGGACACGTGCGGACAGAGAGTGTCTACAGATAACACTCTAGCTGGACACGTGCGGACAGAGAGTGTCTACAGATAACACTCTAGCTGGACACGTGCGGACAGAGAGTGTCTACAGATAACACTCTAGCTGGACACGTGCGGACAGAGAGTGTCTACAGATAACACTCTAGCTGGACACGTGCGGACATAGAGTGTCTACAGATAACACTCTAGCTGGACACGTGCGGACAGAGAGTGTCTACAGATAACACTCTAGCTGGACACGTGCGGACAGAGAGTGTCTACAGATAACACTCTAGCTGGACACGTGCGGACAGAGAGTGTCTACAGATAACACTCTAGCTGAACACGTGCGGACAGAGAGTGTCTACAGATAACACTCTAGCTGGACACGTGCGGACAGAGAGTGTCTACAGATAACACTCTAGCTGAACACGTGCGGACAGAGAGTGTCTACAGATAACACTCTAGCTGACACGTGCGGACAGAGAGTGTCTACAGATAACACTCTAGCTGAACACGTGCGGACAAAAGTGTCTACAGATAACACTTCTAGCTGGACACGTGCGGACATAGAGTGTCTACAGATAACACTCTAGCTGAACACGTGCGGACAGAGAGTGTCTACAGATAACACTCTAGCTGAACACGTGCGGACATAGAGTGTCTACAGATAACACTCTAGCTGAACACGTGCGGACAGAGAGTGTCTACAGATAACACTCTAGCTGAACACGTGCGGACAGAGAGTGTCTACAGATAACACTCTAGCTGAACACGTGCGGACAGAGAGTGTCTACAGATAACACTCTAGCTGGACACGTGCGGACAGAGAGTGTCTACAGATAACACTCTAGCTGAACACGTGCGGACAGAGAGTGTCTACAGATAACACTCTAGCTGGAAAACGTGCGGACAGAGAGGGGTCTACAGATAACACTCTAGCTGAACACGTGCGGACAGAGAGTGTCTACAGATAACACTCTAGCTGGACACGTGCGGACAAGAGTGTCTACAGATAACACTCTAGCCCGACACGTGCGGACAGAGAGTGTCTACAGATAACACTCTAGCTAGACACGTGCGGACAGAGTGTCTACAGATAACACTCTAGCTGAACACGTGCGGACAGAGAGTGTCTACAGATAACACTCTAGCTGAACACGTGCGGACAGAGAGTGTCTACAGATAACACTCTTTGCTGAACACGTGCGGACAGAGAGTGTCTACAGATAACACTCTAGCTAGACACGTGCGGACAGAGAGTGTCTACAGATAACACTCTAGCTGGACACGTGCGGACAGAGAGTGTCTACAGATAACACTCAGGCTGGACACGTGCGGACATAGAGTGTCTACAGATAACACTTAGCTGGACACGTGCGGACAGAGAGTGTCTACAGATAACACTCTAGCTGGACACGTGCGGACAGAGAGTGTCTACAGATAACACTCTAGCTGGACACGTGCGGACAGAGAGTGTCTACAGATAACACTCTAGCTGGACACGTGCGGACAGAGAGTGTCTACAGATAACACTTTAGCTGGACACGTGCGGACAGAGAGTGTCTACAGATAACACTCTAGCTGAACACGTGCGGACATAGAGTGTTAGCAGATAACACTCTAGCTGGACACGTGCGGACAGAGAGTGTCTACAGATAACACTCTAGCTAACACGTGCGGACAGAGAGTGTCTACAGATAACACTCTAGCTGACACGTGCGGACAAAAGTGTCTACAGATAACACTCTAGCTGGACACGTGCGGACAGAGAGTGTCTACAGATAACACTCTTTGCTGGGCACGTGCGGACAGAGAGTGTCTACAGATAACACTTTAGCTGAACACGTGCGGACAGAGAGTGTCTACAGATAACACTCTAGCTGAACACGTGCGGACATAGAGTGTCTACAGATAACACTCTAGCTGAACACGTGCGGACATAGAGTGTCTACAGATAACACTCTAGCTGGACACGTGCGGACATAGAGTGTCTACAGATAACACTCTAGCTGAACACGTGCGGACATAGAGTGTCTACAGATAACACTCTAGCTGAACACGTGCGGACAGAGAGTGTCTACAGATAACACTCTAGCTGAACACGTGCGGACAGAGAGTGTCTACAGATAACACTCTAGCTGAACACGTGCGGACAGAGGGTGTCTACAGATAACACTCTAGCTGAACACGTGCGGACAGAGAGTGTCTACAGATAACACTCTTTGCTGAACACGTGCGGACAGAGAGTGTCTACAGATAACACTCTAGCTGAACACGTGCGGACAGAGAGTGTCTACAGATAACACTCTAGCTAGACACGTGCGGACAGGGGTGTCTACAGATAACAGTCTAGCTGAACACGTGCGGACAGAGAGTGTCTACAGATAACACTCTAGCTGGACACGTGCGGACAGAGAGTGTCTACAGATAACACTCTAGCTAGACACGTGCGGACAGAGAGTGTCTACAGATAACACTCTAGCTGGACACGTGCGGACAGAGAGTGTCTACAGATAACACTCTAGCTGGACACGTGCGGACATAGAGTGTCTACAGATAACACTCTAGCTGAACACGTGCGGACAGAGAGTGTCTACAGATAACACTCTAGCTGAACACGTGCGGACATAGAGTGTCTACAGATAACACTCTAGCTGGACACGTGCGGACAGAGAGTGTCTACAGATAACACTCTAGCTGAACACGTGCGGACAGAGAGTGTCTACAGATAACACTCTAGCTAGACACGTGCGGACAGAGAGTGTCTACAGATAACACTCTAGCTGAACACGTGCGGACAGAGAGTGTCTACAGATAACACTCTAGCTGGACACGTGCGGACAGAGAGTGTCTACAGATAACACTCTAGCTGAACACGTGCGGACATAGAGTGTCTACAGATAACACTCTAGCTGGACACGTGCGGACAGAGAGTGTCTACAGATAACACTCTAGCTGGACACGTGCGGACAGTGAGTGTCTACAGATAACACTCTAGCTAGACACGTGCGGTCAGAGAGTGTCTACATATAACACTCTAGCCAGACACGTGCGGACAGAGAGTGTCTACAGATAACATTCTAGCTGGACACGTGCGGACAGAGAGTGTCTACAGATAACAACGCGGCACTTACTTCTGTCGTCTCCCGGCAGTGGTGTGTGTTAGCGAA
>JAODUO010001520.1:77500-87500 GCA_025642075.2 Ridgeia piscesae
TAACATAACATTACTAACACAACTTCCCCAATCGCTCTAGTGTATTTTCATCAATTGGAAACTACAAGTGTCATCCGTCGTTAGAATATAGTTATTGTGTCCAGTCCCCAATCAGCTCCAGTTTACCTTTCTTTTTACTGGGATATGTGTTTACTACATCGATTACTTTGAAACAAGTGTTTAAATGCGTAACATAATAACGTTCAATTTACACAATAATGATACGATATAGAAATTATTAAGACGTTTTATTTAAAAAAGATTTCACGCTAAAGCATGCATTTGTCCTATTTTATAAGGTGTGTGTGTGTGTGTGTGTGTGTGTGTGTGTGTGTGTGTGTGTGTGTGTGTGTGTGTGTGTGTGTGTGTGTGTGTGTGTGGTGTGTGTGTGTGTGTGTGTGTGTGTGTGTGTGTGTGTGTGTGTGTGTGTGTGTGTGTGTGAGAGAGAGTGTATATGAGAGTGTGTGTGAGTGTGCGCCAATCGCAAGACAATTAATAACTTGCACCAGGTTTTGGCAGCCAGTTATCGACGTGCGTGACACCGTGACCTCGCAACACTTACATACACGTACATACACTTACAGACACTTACAGACACTTACAGACACTTACAGACACTTACAGACACTTACAGACACTTACAGACACTTACAGACACTTACAGACACTTACAAACACTTATAGACACTCACAGACACGCACGTACACTCACGTACACTCACAGATACGTACAGAACCTCACAGAACCTCACAGACACTCACAGACACTCACAGACACTTATAGGACATCGTTCTACCGGCCTCCCCGACAAGCGATCCTTTTTCTCTAACGTTGTTAAACACAAATCTGTCAAATATATAGCGCTGAGACCTTTATTCGCAATTGACGAATGTGAACGTGAACGTGAACGTGAACGTGAACGTGAACGTGAACGTGAACGTGAACGTGAACGTGAACGTGAACGTGAACGTGAACGTGAACGTGAACGTGAACGTGAACGTGAACGTGAACGTGAACGTGAACGTGAACGTGAACGTGAACGTGAACGTGAACGTGAACGTGAACGACCGCCGTTTAATATATCATTATTTGATCAATAGACGCGCTGGCGAAAGCACTCGGCTATTCTACACCACGGTATAACACACATAATAATCTCGCCTTTTCCTAGACGACTATTTATAATGCAGACTTATTACTTTTAGTTTCAAATCAACGCTCATACATTTCCAAAGTGAATCAGCCGCTAATCTGCAGCTAGTTCCTGGCAAAGTAATGAGTCGCTTACAAAATAAAAATGGCCGATTTCGTTAAACCAGATTTCCGGAAACCGGATTAGTGCGCAATTAGTGAAGAGCGGGATGGGAAGGATTGCTCTGCTCTGCACACGCGCGCGTCAGGTCGGGCAATGTAAGCGGCTATCACTTTCGTCGTGGATTACGTTGCTGTAAAGTCATAATGGAAACCTGCTGATGAACGTAAGACGCACCAGCTGCAGGTAAGTTTATATGCCACGTCACATTCTGCGGCTTTCACTGCCGGTGTGTTAAGGTGAAAGACGAAGGATCTAGGTACAGAACTGAGAGACGAACGTAAGACTTACGATAGCAGTAACAAAGGTGATGGATGTTAAGAACAACAGTAGAAACGATGATATTATGTACAGGTATAAGATATAAGGCACAGGAATATCGTTGATCCGTCTGTAGTTCCAATAATTATTGTGTCGCAGGAAGACTTGACCAACTGACCAACACGACATATCTGTGATGTTTTCGGACAACTAATGCTGCAATTAATAATAATTATAATACATGACATCTTTAGCGCTAATCCTCTCGGAAAGTTAGGCTCAGTGATAGGTGTCTAGCACACGTGCCTATCGTACCTCCCTATCCCGACCGAGTCACGCCTTCCGGCGGGTATCTTGCCTCTGGGGTCATACCCAGCTAACCGCAGCTATCTGGACTTTCTTGCTGTAGTGAGCATTGTATGCAGATGTGCAGGTGGCTGAGATGAATGCACTTGATAGCAATGTGATTTCGTTCAAGGAAAATACAATAATACACAATACGCAAATGGTCACTGTTTACAAACAAGTATACCCATTAATGTGGAGTCCGATGTTCTCTTATCTCGGCCACCACGGCCCAATATTGCCACAGCAGCAGCAACGGCAGTTTAATTCAACTTAAATTTAAATACCGCTTTTGTGATGCTCGCTGTTGTATATTTGTAAAATAATACGATAAAAACAAACTAAAAGCACATACTGATAAGCCAATCAGTAAGGAAACATAATTTATATTATCACAGCCATCAGTACAGGAACATAACCATAACATACACAGCGAGTCAGCCACATATGCGCACATATAACCACGTACATATCCATACACACACGCACATCAATACATAATTTATATCATTTTCCCAGCGGCCAGACAGGCGTTGGTGAGAGAGGAGATAAGGAGGCAGATCGTTCGTTTAGAAGACGGATAGATGAGATGACTTACAGGGTGGAGTAAATGTCGACAGTGACTGGGTCTCAACTGAGGGTGACTGGGTCTCAACTGAGGGTGACTGGGTCTGAACGGAGGGTGACTGGGTCTCAACTGAGGGTGACTGGGTCTCAACTGAGGGTGACTGGGTCTCAACTGAGGGTGACTGGGTCTCAATTGAGGGTGACTGGGTCTCTACTGAGGGTGACTGGGTCTGAACGGAGGGTGAATGGGTCTCTACTGAGGGTGACTGGGTCTCAACTGAGGGTGACTGGGTCTCAACTGACTGTGAATGGGTCTCTACTGAGGGTGACTGGGTCTCAACGGAGGGTGAATGGGTCTCTACTGAGGGTGACTGGGTCTCAATTGAGGGTGACTGGGTCTCAACTGAGGGTGACTGGGTCTCTACTGAGGGTGACTGGGTCTCAACTGAGGGTGACTTGGTCTCAATTGAGGGTGACTGGGTCTCAATTGAGGGTGACTGGGTCTCAACTGAGGGTGACTGGGTCTCAACTGAGGGTGACTGGGTCTCAACTGAGGGTGACTGGGTCTCAATTGAGGGTGACTGGGTCTCTACTGAGGGTGACTGGGTCTCAACGGAGGGTGAATGGGTCTCTACTGAGGGTGACTGGGTCTCAACTGAGGGTGAATGGGTCTCAACTGAGGGTGAATGGGTCTCTACTGAGGGTGACTGGGTCTCAACGGAGGGTGAATGGGTCTCTACTGAGGGTGACTGGGTCTCAATTGAGGGTGACTGGGTCTCTACTGAGGGTGACTGGGTCTCAACTGAGGGTGACTGGGTCTCAATTGAGGGTGACTGGGTCTCTACTGAGGGTGACTGGGTCTCAACGGAGGGTGAATGGGTCTCTACTGAGGCACCGTAAACCGACGACTAAATGGTATCAGCGATTTAGGGGTGGTCGTTGATCCAGAGAAATCTGCCTCCCTTCCTCTTTTCCCTCCGCCTTTACAGGTCGTCTGCCTGAGAGTGTCGGTAGCGAGGGAGGGGAGCGACTGTGGCGACTCTGCCGTGTGCATGTTGTGTGCTGGTGTAAGTGCGTCGGCTTTAGCTGAAGGCATCTAAACAAAATAAATATGGTAGCCCCTCTCGAGCAGTAAGTGCCGTTGTGGTGTGTGGAATTCGCGGCATTCTCAGGCATTTTGGCGCATTAACAGCATCGCACGTGTCCACGGGTGAGAAGTGTCTTCTTATAGACAGCGTATTCTAATGCAGTACTCCGTCGTGTCGTTAGAGTTTAGTCGTCGTATTATGTTGTGAATATCGGATTCAATTTCTAGCGGATGCTCTCAGCTGCTGCTGGTGTTGCTGTTGGTGTTTATGTGGCTGCTGCTGCTGATGAGTTTACAGCTGCAAATGTGTGTCTTCGATGAAAGAGATGATGGTAAAATACACGTACGTTTACTTGCCCATAATCACAACGATTCTAGTTCCTTCTGGTGTATGACGTGACCATTTACAAGTTGCTGCACTGTCCTGTCCTGCATGGACTCTCACCTCCCTAATGCCCATGTGTGGTTTATGAACTTCTGTTTTTAATATCATATCTTACTTAGCATATCTGGTGTGTCCGTCCAACTTTGGACAATCTGCACACTGCTTAGTGATCATGTGATTGGTCAACCTTTCAGTATTGCTGTAGGGCCTGAGCTTGGTTCCCAAAGATAGTTTGTAATATATCGGCTGGGCAATTATGCGCAAAAGAAGTTACTTGATTACTTGCCTGTAGTTTACACATGGAACATTCAACGTTAACAGGTGAAAGTGTACACCATAAGTTGATTACTCGTTGAGTATGTTAAGAAATATATTCAAAGTAATGACTACTTATACCATGAAGTAAGGGTAAGTTCTTATATAGCGCAGGAACCAATCCCTGCAACTGAGAGAATGCTTTACACTACACGCCCTGGCAGTCGTATTCAATTTGGACACCTCCTCGACTTCTCTGGGGATCATACAGCCACGCTGCAATTAATTCGCTAAGACTATTCGTAAATAACTATCCACCGCTGTCTATAGCCAAGTATAAGTGCTAACAAATTGCAAACGATAGTCTGGGCGTAGACCCGTGGCGGACGTGTTTGTGTTCGCACCGACACTGACGTCATGGACGTGTCATTCTGCTGCTGTCGTCAATGTCACGAACCGAAGTTGACACCACACCGAAACTGTGATCGTGCGAATGTCATAAACCTCAGCTGACATTACACCGGAAGTGATATACAAGTTTGAATTAACAAGTAATTATGCTATATAGAATGATCAATAAACTAGAAAACATTGAGAAAAAAGAATATATTTAAGACGCCCGCATCAGTTAGAACCCGTGCCAATAATATCTTAAACTTTATGCAAATATATATTATACGTGTCTTGTTTAGGTGTACAAGAAACAAAGACGAGAACACAGAAGGTAAGATGTATGACGTCACAGGAACACGTCGTTGTGCGTCACGTGCAGTCTCTTGACCGGATGGTGACCAATAAACGATATAAAGGTCTGGTTGGGCTACATCTGTGTGACGAACTCTCTAACTGGGTGTGTAGCAGACGACGTGTACATAGCTTGATGTTTCACACGGCGGGGCACTGTACTGAATTTGCTTATGGCTTTCACTGTCGACGTCTGGTGGTGGTTATAATCGTAACAACGTCACTTCTATTGGACCTGGAGACCAACTATCGGAGGCGCATCAAGACAAACAGATTGGCTAACCTCAAAATGCACAAGCAGTGTTCAAGTCGTCAATGCATGGATTGATACAGCGGGGAACTATTTAGGTTATAACGGTAATAAAGATAAGTTGTTTTAATTAGGCTGAATTGTGAAATAGTTTCAGCTGACCTAACACTAAGAGGAAGCGTGTCACACTCGCCATGTTCTGCCGTGACGTAGTTGACAGATTCCCTGTCCGCTAGAGCCATTCAATCAGTCTCAGCTGACACTCTTTCCACGCTCGTGACATACTATAAACCGTCACTACGGTGGCGTTGCCATGGTGATGTTGATTGTTGGTTACTGCATTTCAGCAGGTTATCTTGACAGATTGTGTATGTCGTAAACTTGATAAAGAAACACGTTCTGTATCAATCATCATCTAAACCCGTCAATCTATCCGAGAGTGCGTAAGTCCCTCAAGTTAGTTCAAAGTCAAGACGTCTGTCAGTCCTTCTCTTGACGCACCGTCAATGATGTCATACCCGAATCAACGACACGCGTGGTTGACGTAGGCCTATTGGAAGGAGAGAAAGATGGGCCTACGACAAGATCCTCTAGATTTTCACCTATTTTCCCAGTTACGTGCTACATACTTTGGTATGCAATTACACAAGAACATGCTTTGTGCATTAATTGCAGCATGGCTGAATATTCCCAGATATTAAACAGGTCTGCCCGGGAATTGACTTTAAATGTAAGTGTACGAGGATTTAAAGTCCACAACCTACAGTCTCCTTGGTCGGTGGTGTTGGGTGCACCTGTTTCTGCACTTACCTGACTAGGTAAGCTATATGGCACACTTACCTGCCTGGATATATGGCACACCTACCTGCCTGGGTATATGGCACACCTACCTGCCTGGGTATATGGTACACTTGCCTGCCTGGGTAAGCTATATGGCACACTTGCCTGCCTGGTTAAGCTATATGGCACATTTACCTGCCTGGGCCAGCGATGTGGTACACTTACCTGACTGCGTAACGTATATGGCACACTTGCCTGCCAGTGTAAGCTATATGGCACACTTGCCTGCCTAAATATATGGCGATACGCTGTGGCCTTGCACCAGATCCACCCAGGGAATATATTAAGTATGCACGGTGTTCTTCAGACCAACGCACCGAGCATAGCGACACTGCCAGCGCCGGTGGCTGTGGCCAGTGTGTGGTTCACTGTCAGTACAGAACATTTTGTAATCTCGAGACACACCGCTTCACGTCTTGTATATAGGTGAAATGTGAACTGTTAGGATAGGTCCTGTCTGTGATGAAAGCGAAGACAAACACAAACACGTAGACAGACGTGTATTACGCAAGAGACATCCAGTGCGGCTCACTTAGGTCATGTAATCCGTATTTACGCCAGATTACGGTTACGTTATTTAGAAATCTAACGGATACTATCCGTTTTGGGGATGGATTATATCAGCTATGGCTAGCTGACAGGGTGACCATTGTAGGTAAATGGCCACTCGGTACGATTAATCTTACGCATGAATTGTGTCTGGTATGAATCGTCTCTGGTATAAATAATCTTAAGTATGATATAATAGTAATGTTGTCTATGTCTTAGGCTTGATTGACAATTATTATATTACACATTGATCAGTGTCCAACTCCATCAATGAAAGATTAAAATGTCTACTTGGTTTTATAATGGAAGGAATAGCCACTCCGGACAATAATGCATTATTCGATGAAGGAATCATTCTGCTATTGATCTTGACGTCCCATTCATTGCCTACGAAGACGAACATCTTCTCACAACAATGTATGGTCCGACTGAACACAACAATGTATGGTCCGACTGAACACAACAATGTATGGTCCGACTGAACACAACAATGTATGGTCCGACTGAACACAACAACGTATGGTCCGACTGAACACAACAATGTATGGTCCGACTGAACACAACAATGTATGGTCCGACTGCACACAACAATGTATGATCCGACTGAACACAACAATGTATGGTCCGACTGAACCCAACAATGTATGGTCCGACTGAACACAACTATGTATGGTCCAATTGAACACAACAATGTATGGTCCGACTAAACACAACAATGTATGGTCCAATTGAACACACCAATGTATGGTCCGACTGAACACAACAATGTATGGTCCGACTGAAAATAGCTGGAAGTTTAAGGTCTTTCTGGCTACCACCAACGTTGAAGCTCCGTGCTCTAAAACGATCATCGGTATCACTATTCTTTCTACGTTATCAGACGTTTCGGAATAAAAAAGCGTTATCGACATGGAAATAAACATCGCTCATGCAGTTCAATCCTTGGTCCATTTAAGCAACAAAACTAACGTAACCACGAACCATTCGGGTATAGTTAGCTCAAGTCATCACGTGTAATCATACATGTGTGGTGCCGTAAGGCACAATGCGACAACGTTAAAAAAAGCAACGATAGCAAATTATAGGTGTAAATGGTGAGGCGGGCGGCCGACAGAAGTGTGATGTTATTCTCTCGTGTGACACAGCCGCCAATGTAACCTCGTAACGCAATGAATTTCGAATTGTCTTTTCAAACGGTGATAGCTCGTTAGGTAACTTTACCACATATTGATCTTACGTTAAGATGGAAAAAGCTGCAAACGCTATTTATATTTCCGTCAGATTGAGTAATCTGATTGAGTGAAGGCGGGCGGAGGAGAGGAACATCGCACGTGAGCGGACGAGAGCTCGACGCAAGAACGTGGACAGTCGCCCAGTTGAGAGAGGCGAAAAAAGACAGGTTTGGTTGGAGACAGCTCATCATAAAAGCCTGGATATATACTATTTAAATACTGTAAGGCAATAACTAAAATGAAAGGAAGTCAGTAAGTAAACGTACAGAACTGGCCGTAGTAACAATGAAATGAAAGGAAGTAAGTAACTAAACCTACAGAACTGGCCGTAGTAACAATGAAATGAAAGGAAGTCAGTAACTAAACCTACAGAACAGACCGTAGTAACAATGAAATGAAAGGAAGTCAGTAACTAAACCTACAGAACAGACCGTAGTAACAATGAAATGAAAGGAAGTCAGTAACTAAACCTACAGAACTGGCCGTAGTAACAATGAAATGATAGGAAATCATTAACTAAACCTACATAACTGGCCGTAGTAACAATGAAATGAAAGGAAGTCAGTAACTAAACCTACAGAACAGGCCGTAGTAACAATGAAATGAAAGGAATCATAACTAAACCTACAGAACAGCCGTAGTAACAATGAAATGAAAGGAATCAGTAACTAAACCTACAGAACAGCCGTAGTAACAATGAAATGAAAGGAAGTCAGTAACTAAACCTACAGAACAGGCCGTAGTAACAATGAAATGAAAGGAAGTCAGTAACTAAACCTACAGAACAGACCGTAGTAACAATGAAATGAAAGGAAATCATTAACTAAACCTACAGAACAGACCGTAGTAACAATGAAATGAAAGGAAGTAGTAACTAAACCTACAGAACGGCCGTAGTAACAATGAAATGAAAGGAAGTCATAACTAAACCTACAGAACAGCCGTAGTAACAATGAAATGAAAGGAAGTAGTAACTAAACCTACAGAACAGGCCGTAGTAACAATGAAATGAAAGGAAGTCAGTAACTAAACCTACAGAACAGGCCAGTAACAATGAAATGAAAGGAAGTCATAACTAAACCTACAGAACAGCCGTAGTAACAATGAAATGAAAGGAAGTCAGTAACTAAACCTACAGAACGCCGTAGTAACAATGAAATGAAAGGAAGTCAGTAACTAAACCTACAGAACAGCCGTAGTAACAATGAAATGAAAGGAAGTCAGTAACTAAACCTACAGAACGGCCGTAGTAACAATGAAATGAAAGGAAGTCATAACTAAACCTACAGAACAGACCGTAGTAACAATGAAATGAAAGGAAGTCAGTAACTAAACCTACAGAACAGGCCTGTAACAATGAAATGAAAGGAAGTCAGTAACTAAACCTACAGAACGGCCGTAGTAACAATGAAATGAAAGGAAGTCAGTAACTAAACCTACAGAACAGGCCGTAGTAACAATGAAATGAAAGGAAGTCAGTAACTAAACCTACAGAACAGACGCAGTAACAATGAAATGAAAGGAAGTCAGTAACTAAACCTACAGAACAGACCGTAGTAACAATGAAATGAAAGGAAGTCAGTAACTAAACCTACAGAACAGACCGTAGTAACAATGAAATGAAAGGAAGTCAGTAACTAAACCTACAGAACAGACCGTAGTAACAATGAAATGAAAGGAAGTCATTAACTAAACCTACAGAACAGGCCGTAGTAACAATGAAATGAAAGGAAATCAGTAACTAAACCTACAGAACAGGCCGTAGTAACAATGAAATGAAAGGAAGTCAGTAACTAAACCTACAGAACTGGCCGTAGTAACAATGAAATGAAAGGAAGTCAGTAACTAAACCTACAGAACTGGCCGTAGTAACAATGAAATGAAAGGAAGTCAGTAACTAAACCTACAGAACTGGCCGTAGTAACAATGAAATGAAAGGAAGTCAGTAACTAAACCTACAGAACAGGCCGTAGTAACAATGAAATGAAAGGAAGTCAGTAACTAAACCTACAGAACAGACCGTAGTAACAATGAAATGAAAGGAAGTCAGTAACTAAACCTACAGAACAGGCCGTAGTAACAATGAAATGAAAGGAAGTCAGTAACTAAACCTACATAACTGGCCGTAGTAACAATGAAATGAAAGGAAGTCAGTAACTAAACCTACAGAAC
>JAODUO010001520.1:95000-107510 GCA_025642075.2 Ridgeia piscesae
GCGGCTGTGCCGAGTGTCACCGCTGGCTGTGCCGAGTGTCACCGCTGGCTGTAGCTGCAGACAGGTGAGTTCTGGCTTGACGTCTTGCACCGCTTCTTTCGGTATGTTTGATGTTTGCCGAACCATCAGACAGACAGACTCGCAAGATCACTGTTCTCAGCCTAAGTTTGCCAACGCAGAGGGCAACTGTTGTAGTCTGCTAGTATCAATTTGGGTTCGTATACAAGACGTTTGTCCTCGCGTAGCTCTCCATAGACACACTTCGTAGGCGGCTGTGGCTGGAGTGGTTACTCAGTGAGAGGTTACTCAGTGAGAGGTTACTCAGTGAGAGGTTACTCAGTAAGAGGTTACACAGTGAGAGGTTACTCAGTGAGAGGTTACTCAGTGAGAGGTTACTCAGTGAGAGGTTACTCAGTGAGAGGTTACTCAGTGAGAGGTTACTCAGTAAGAGGATACACAGTGAGAGGTTACTCAGTGAGAGGTTACTCAGTGAGAGGTTACTCAGTGAGAGGTTACTCAGTGACATGTTACTCAGTGAGAGGTTACTCAGTGAGAGGTTACTCAGTGAGAGGTTACTCAGTGAATACTTATTGAGAGCTTACCCAGTCAATATCAGTGAGAGCTTACTCAGTGAAAGATTGCTCATTGAGAGGTTACTCAGTGAAAGGTTACTCAGTGAAAGGTTACTCAGTGAAATGTTACTCAGTGAAAGGTTACTCAGTGAAGTTTCTCAGTGAGTGGTCACTAAGTGAAAGATCACTCAGTGAGAGGTTACTCAGTGAGAGCTTACTCAGTGAAAGGTCACTCAGTGAGAGGTTACTCAATGAAAGGTTACTCAGTGAGAGGTTTACTCAGTGAGAGGTTACTCAGTGAGAGGTTACTCAGTGATGTTGACTAGAAGCGCGACGGGCTAACGAATGATGCAGCTGATGTCAGCAGAGAATGTCTCTGCTGTTGTGTACGTGCACTCTCCAAGAACGTGCACGTAAATACATTACATGTATACTGGTTCTGTTGCAGAGATTGCCTGTGTCAATCGTGAACTCTTGGCGAGTTGCGGTGTGTCCACCTTAAAGCTAGACTGATTCGGCGTACTTGCCGGTAATGATGACGTCCCACACTGATTGTAAGAAAGAGAAAAGGTAACCTCTTTTTAAACAGTGCTAATATAACCTAGGTCGCTCCGTACACCAACCTATGACATGTTCTGGCGTCGGGATTAGTTCTTCTTCGTGTTTGTCGCTATCACCCAATGCTAAAAGATGACAGTGATCATCTAATCGTATCCATATTCCGAAACCCGAATACGTCACCTAAGGTCTTTGTTCCAACACTTAACGCCGACAAATGGCTAACCCATTCTCAACGCCGAACTGAATATTATAGTTAATGGGACGTCTTTTTTCATAGATTCGCCAAGCCGAACTCTCAACGAAGAATATGTTCAGCTTTCTATCAGAGCAAAGCCGAGGAATGATATCGTTTTGACCTGTGATAAGACCAACGCCCACAATAATGCTTGAATATATCGGCATCATCCTTGATTGCAGCTTCCCTTACAGCAGCCCGTGAACAGCCCGCAATGACGTTGAAACACGCACAAATATATAACCAATGACGATCACGGCACAATCACGATTCCTTCTGACAGCACAAGCACATTTGTCCTGCAGGGGACATAAAGTCACACTACAACGTCGTCGCCGTCTGTGTTTACTGGGCAATGTGTATGACGTCTATGTTTATTGGGCTACGTATACGACGTCTGTGTTTACTGGGCAACGTGTATGACGTCTATGTTTATTGGGCTACGTATACGACGTCTGTGTTTACTGGGCAATGTGTATGACGTCTATGTTTATTGGGCTACGTATACGACGTCTGTGTTTACTGGGCAACGTGTATGACGTCTATGTTTACTGGGCTACGTATACGACGTCTGTGTTTACTGGGCAACGTGTATGACGTCTATGTTTACTTTGGGCTACGTGTATGACGTCTATGTTTACTGGGCAATGTGTATGACGTCTATGTTTACTGGGCTACGTGTACGACGTCTGTGTTTACTGGGCAACGTGTATGACGTCTATGTTTACTGGGCTACGTGTGTGACGTTTGTGTTTACTGGGCTAAGTGTATGACGTCTATGTTTACTGGGCTACATGAATGACGTCTATGTTTACTGGGCAACGTGTATGACGTCTATGTTTACTGTGCTACGTGTATGACGTTTGTGTTTACTGTGCTACGTGTATGACGTTTGTGTTTACTGGGCTACGTGTATGACGTCTATGTTTACTGGGCAACGTGTATGACGTCTATGTTTACTGTGCTACGTGTATGACGTTTGTGTTTACTGGGCAACGTGTATGACGTCTGTGTTTACTGGGCCATGTGTATGACGTCTGTGTTTATTAGGGTACGTGTATGACGTCTGTGTTTACTGGGCCATGTGTATGACGTCTGTGTTTATTGGGCTACGTGTATGACGTCTGGTGCGTCTATGTCAATACATACACACGGGATACTGGTGTTTGCCCTAGTGCCTTCGCCGCATGATATTCGTTCGTCGGTGATTCTGCGTGAGTCCGGTCAAGCACACCTTCAAGGTAACGTCATCCCACTACCGTCGTAATGCCCCACCCAGGACTACCGCTATTCCTAATTTTCCGAACTGAAGTAGTCGCCAACCATTATGATCATTGTCGTCGTAAGTTTCGTTGTAATAATCGTCATCACAATCGTTAAACTAAGAATGAGAGAGAAACAGAGAGAAGAGGGAGAGAGAGAGAGAGAGAGAGAGAGAGAGAGAGAGAGAGAGAGAGAGAGAGAGAGAGAGAGAGAGAAAGAAGCCATCAGTCGCGTCAGAACGCTACGACGTCATCCGATGCCTAGATGGAAGTGTACGGACAGACACGTCAGCGGCCACAACAAACAGACCTGTGACCACGCCGTCAACCACTCACATATGCATCCCTTCAGCGGATAAATCTACAGTGTCCATTCTATGTCTCTGGTGAAGACACCAAACAGAAACATCTTTGCAAGAGAGACGAGACAGAAACATCTTTACAAGAGAGACGAGACAGAAACACTCTTTACAAGAGAGACGAGACAGAAACACTCTTTACAAGAGAGACGAGACAGAAACATCTTTACACGAGAGACGAGACAGAAACACTCTTTACATGAGAGACGAGACAGAAACATCTTTACATGAGAGACGAGACAGAAACATCTTTACATGAGAGACGAGACAGAAACATCTTTACATGAGAGACGAGACAGAAACATCTTTACATGAGAGACGAGACAGAAACACTCTTTACATGAGAGACGAGACAGAAACACTCTTTACAAGAGAGACGAGACAGAAACATCTTTACATGAGAGACGAGACAGAAACACTCTTTACATGAGAGACGAGACAGAAACACTCTTTACAAGAGAGACGAGACAGAAACATCTTTACATGAGAGACGAGACAGAAACATCTTTACACGAGAGACGAGACAGAAACACTCTTTACATGAGAGACGAGACAGAAACATCTTTACATGAGAGACGAGACAGAAACATCTTTACATGAGAGACGAGACAGAAACATCTTTACATGAGAGACGAGACAGAAACATCTTTACACGAGAGACGAGACAGAAACATCTTTACATGAGAGACGAGACAGAAACATCTTTACACGAGAGACGAGACAGAAACATCTTTACATGAGAGACGAGACAGAAACATCTTTACATGAGAGACGAGACAGAAACACTCTTTACAAGATAGACGAGACAGAAACACTCTTTACAAGAGAGACGAGACAGAAACATCTTTACATGAGAGACGAGACAGAAACACTCTTTACAAGAGAGACGAGACAGAAACACTCTTTACATGAGAGACGAGACAGAAACATCTTTACATGAGAGACGAGACAGAAACATCTTTACATGAGAGACGAGACAGAAACATCTTTACATGAGAGACGAGACAGAAACACTCTTTACAAGAGAGACGAGACAGAAACATCTTTACATGAGAGACGAGACAGAAACACTCTTTACAAGAGAGACGAGACAGAAACATCTTTACATGAGAGACGAGACAGAAACATCTTTACATGAGAGACGAGACAGAAACATCTTTACATGAGAGACGAGACAGAAACACTCTTTACAAGAGAGACGAGACAGAAACATCTTTACATGAGAGACGAGACAGAAACACTCTTTACATGAGAGACGAGACAGAAACATCTTTACATGAGAGACGAGACAGAAACATCTTTACATGAGAGACGAGACAGAAACATCTTTACATGAGAGACGAGACAGAAACATCTTTACATGAGAGACGAGACAGAAACATCTTTACATGAGAGACGAGACAGAAACATCTTTACATGAGAGACGAGACAGAAACATCTTTACATGAGAGACGAGACAGAAACACTCTTTACAAGATAGACGAGACAGAAACACTCTTTACAAGAGAGACGAGACAGAAACATCTTTACATGAGAGACGAGACAGAAACATCTTTACATGAGAGACGAGACAGAAACATCTTTACATGAGAGACGAGACAGAAACATCTTTACACGAGAGACGAGACAGAAACATCTTTACATGAGAGACGAGACAGAAACATCTTTACATGAGAGACGAGACAGAAACATCTTTACATGAGAGACGAGACAGAAACATCTTTACATGAGAGACGAGACAGAAACATCTTTACATGAGAGACGAGACAGAAACACTCTTTACAAGATAGACGAGACAGAAACACTCTTTACAAGAGAGACGAGACAGAAACATCTTTACATGAGAGACGAGACAGAAACATCTTTACATGAGAGACGAGACAGAAACACTCTTTACATGAGAGACGAGACAGAAACATCTTTACATGAGAGACGAGACAGAAACACTCTTTACAAGAGAGACGAGACAGAAACATCTTTACATGAGAGACGAGACAGAAACACTCTTTACAAGATAGACGAGACAGAAACACTCTTTACAAGAGAGACGAGACAGAAACATCTTTACATGAGAGACGAGACAGAAACATCTTTACATGAGAGACGAGACAGAAACACTCTTTACAAGAGAGACGAGACAGAAACATCTTTACATGAGAGACGAGACAGAAACATCTTTACATGAGAGACGAGACAGAAACATCTTTACAAGATAGACGAGACAGAAACATCTTTACATGAGAGACGAGACAGAAACACTCTTTACATGAGAGACGAGACAGAAACATCTTTACATGAGAGACGAGACAGAAACACTCTTTACAAGATAGACGAGACAGAAACACTCTTTACAAGAGAGACGAGACAGAAACATCTTTACATGAGAGACGAGACAGAAACATCTTTACATGAGAGACGAGACAGAAACACTCTTTACATGAGAGACGAGACAGAAACATCTTTACATGAGAGACGAGACAGAAACACTCTTTACAAGATAGACGAGACAGAAACATCTTTACATGAGAGACGAGACAGAAACACTCTTTACATGAGAGACGAGACAGAAACATCTTTACACGAGAGACGAGACAGAAACATCTTTACATGAGAGACGAGACAGAAACACTCTTTACAAGAGAGACGAGACAGAAACACTCTTTACAAGATAGACGAGACAGAAACACTCTTTACAAGATAGACGAGACAGAAACACTCTTTACAAGAGAGACGAGACAGAAACATCTTTACATGAGAGACGAGACAGAAACATCTTTACATGAGAGACGAGACAGAAACACTCTTTACAAGAGAGACGAGACAGAAACATCTTTACAAGAGAGACGAGACAGAAACATCTTTACATGAGAGACGAGACAGAAACACTCTTTACAAGAGAGACGAGACAGAAACACTCTTTACAAGAGAGACGAGACAGAAACATCTTTACATGAGAGACGAGACAGAAACATCTTTACATGAGAGACGAGACAGAAACATCTTTACACGAGAGACGAGACAGAAACATCTTTACATGAGAGACGAGACAGAAACATCTTTACATGAGAGACGAGACAGAAACACTCTTTACAAGAGAGACGAGACAGAAACATCTTTACATGAGAGACGAGACAGAAACATCTTTACAAGAGAGACGAGACAGAAACACTCTTTACATGAGAGACGAGACAGAAACATCTTTACATGAGAGACGAGACAGAAACACTCTTTACAAGATAGACGAGACAGAAACACTCTTTACAAGAGAGACGAGACAGAAACATCTTTACATGAGAGACGAGACAGAAACATCTTTACATGAGAGACGAGACAGAAACACTCTTTACATGAGAGACGAGACAGAAACATCTTTACATGAGAGACGAGACAGAAACACTCTTTACAAGAGAGACGAGACAGAAACACTCTTTACAAGAGAGACGAGACAGAAACATCTTTACATGAGAGACGAGACAGAAACACTCTTTACATGAGAGACGAGACAGAAACATCTTTACACGAGAGACGAGACAGAAACATCTTTACATGAGAGACGAGACAGAAACACTCTTTACAAGATAGACGAGACAGAAACATCTTTACATGAGAGACGAGACAGAAACACTCTTTACATGAGAGACGAGACAGAAACATCTTTACACGAGAGACGAGACAGAAACATCTTTACATGAGAGACGAGACAGAAACACTCTTTACAAGATAGACGAGACAGAAACACTGCTGCTTTGGACCTACTATTGAAAATAGCATTCCTACACATTCAGGCCACCAAGTCTTATAAATCAGCTACGATTCTCCAGTTTATTACCGATCCATTTACGTGCAAATTCCACAGTAGTGTAAGACTTGCGGTGTTTATGGAACCTTTGATTTTCAAAAATACCAGACATTCGTGAAATATGTTAATCATACAATTGAGTTCGTGCTTGTTGTATCATCTTAGTCAGTGCTGTCTGTATCGCGACACGTATCGTACAGCGAAGTAATGTATCGTGCCGACGCTAACAATGCTGTCTCAAGAATATAATTTATGTAAAACATCAAGTCGATAAATTAAGCAATGCTTTCTTTACAATTATACAGGCTTGTGGAAGGAAAATTACAGATGTTCATGTCATTATTTAAAATAAATATTAATTAAACTATCGAAATCATCATTACAGCAAGTTGCAAGGACAGTTCTAATTGCATATGAGAGCATAGCTAGAAATAAGTTACCACACGAAGAGCTTATTTGAAATAAAAAGTAACTATTTGTTCTGCGTTACGCGAGAGCTTGGCTTCTCGGTTCTTGGCTGGGCCTGGGCCTGGGCCTGGGCCCTGCGTTCAGAGGCCGCAGCGCTCAGACGACAGAAGCGACTGAACGAGAGACCGAAGGAGACGACATCGACGGGGGAATAGCCACTAATCAGACGAGCCCCGCCAGTAGGTGAAAGACCAAATGCAGCTTTCGGCTAAAATAAAGGTTATAGTTGCGCCACAGATGAGACATGATGTTGTTTTCGTGGCAATCAAACACGAAGCGCAGCTAATGATTACGTACGCAGTCACGCGTATAAACACAGGCGCACGTGCTCGCGATTACACACACCCGTACGCATGAGCAGGTCGTGTGTGTACACACAAACACACAAACACACAAACACACAAACACACAAACACACAAACACACACACAACATACAACAACACACAAACACACAAACACACAAACACCAAACACACAAACACACAAACACACAAACACACAAACACACAAACACACAAACACACAAACACACAAACACACAAACACACAAACACACAAACACACAAACACACAAACACACAAACACACAAACACACAAACACACAAACACACAAACACACAAACACACAAACACACAAACACACAAACACACAAACACACAAACACACAAACACACACAACACACAAACACACAAACACACAAACACACAAACACACAAACACACAAACACACAAACACACAAACACACAAACACACAAACACACAAACACACAAACACACAAACACACAAACACACAAACACACAAACACACAAACACACAAACACACAAACACACAAACACACAAACACACAAACACACAAACACACAAACACACAAACACACAAACACACAAACACACAAACACACAAACACACAAACACACAAACACACAAACACACAAACACACAAACACACAAACACACAAACACACAAACACACAAACACACAAACACACAACACACACACACACACACACACACACACAACAACAACACACACACACAAAACACACAAACACACAAACACACACACACACACACACACACACACACACACACACACACAACACACAACAACACAGACGTGAACGAACACGCGTGGGTGCATATGTTTGCGTATGTAAAAATATCAAAATATCTACACTATCTACATTAACACGACCAGCAGCATTTGACAAACAGTTCAGCCAATCAACTGCCACCCATCGCCAGCAGACATTCTCTTGTGTAGTGCCGAGGCCGCGTGGCTGCTATAGCGCCGTCTACTGACGGCGGTGTGTTGCAATATCAATGCATCATATATGGCAGACAGATAAGGTTATAAACGTCATTTCTCAAATTAACAACATGTGGGGACTCGATTTTGGTAAGATGATCAATCAATTGGTGATGATTATGCGACAAATAGGAAATGTTGTCATTATGAACGAGAGGCGTACGCTTATGTTATCGTTGTGTCATATGTGGTCACGCGATTACAATTATAAACGTAGATGTCAAACATTCTTGCGCGTTACACGGCCTGTTGCCAGTTTTATTTGTGTCACCGAAATGGCTTTAGACTGGCCGTGGTAAATTGACCACACCGGTCAAGAAGCTTTAGATGACACGACGGTCACTACGCAAAAGCTTAATTTGACTAACGCGCAGACAACACATTGCAAAAGATTCACATCAGCACAATCCACAGCCGTCTCTACCAAGGCTCAACTCCTAAACAATCACAATACTCAAACGCGTGCCTTCTCCATCGGCACAACACACACGATTCACACTCCTGGTAATTGGTCTAGAGACAACTTGATGACTCTAATTGTCCGGCCGGAATAACCAGGAGCTGTGACGTCTACAGTATTACGTCACACAGGAGTAATCCTATAATTATACGTAGATTAGTGTGGCCATTTTCGAGGAAAGGTTAATTTAAATCCGGATAACTGTAACCTTAATTGGAGCTGACTCAAAACGTTCGTGTGCGCCGAGTAGATTGAATGTCTGACGGCAACACTGTGTAACACACGGCAACAACACTGTGTAACACACGGCAACACTGTGTAACCACACGGCAACACAGTGTAACACACGGCAACACTGTGTAACACACGGCAGCACTGTGTAACACACGGCAACACAGTGTAACACGCGCAACACTGTGTAACACGCGCAACATGTGTAACACGCGGCCACACTGTGTAACACGTGTAACACGCGGCAACACTGTGTAACACACGGCAACACAGTGTAACACGCGCAACACTGTGTAACACGCGCAACATGTGTAACACGCGGCAACACAGTGTAACACACGGCAACACTGTGTAACACACGGCAACACTGTGTAACACACGGCAACACTGTGTAACGCACGGCAACACTGTGTAACACACGGCAACACTGTGTAACACACGGCAACACTGTGTAACACACGGCAACACTGTGTAACACACGGCAACACTGTGTAACACACGGCAACACTGTGTAACACACGGCAACACTGTGTAACACACGGCAACACTGTGTAACACACGGCAACACTGTGTAACACACGGCAACACAGTGTAACACGCGCAACACTGTGTAACACGCGCAACATGTGTAACACGCGGCAACACTGTGTAACACGCGGCAACACTGTGTAACACACGGCAACACAGTGTAACACGCGCAACACTGTGTAACACGCGCAACGTGTGTAACACGCGGCAACACAGTGTAACACGCGCAACACTGTGTAACACGCGCAACATGTGTAACACGCGGCAACACTGTGTAACACGCGGCAACACTATGTAACACACGGCAACACTGTGTAACACACGGCAACACTGTGTAACACACGGCAACACTGTGTAACACACGGCAACACTGTGTAACACACGGCAACACAGTGTAACACGCGCAACACTGTGTAACACGCGCAACATGTGTAACACGCGGCAACACTGTGTAACACACGGCAACACTGTGTAACACACGGCAACACTGTGTAACACACGGCAACACAGTGTAAGACGCGGCAACACTGTGTAAGACGCGGCAACACTGTGTAACACGCGGCAACACGGTGTAACACACGGCTACGGCTAGGGTCTACGTAACACATGTAACAGTGGTAGTAGACTTACAGCAGTCTACAATATAAACAGTCGTCAGGTATGTTTATATCCACAGCGGCAGTAAACCTAGAACAGTCTACAATATAAACAGTCGTCAGGTATGTTTATATCAACTGTGACAGTAAACCTAGAACAGTCTACAATATAAACAGTCGTCAGGTATGTTTATATCAACATTGACAGTAAACCTAGAACAGTCTACAATATAAACAGTCGTCAGGTGTGTTTATATCAACTTTGACAGTAAACCTAGAACAGTCTACAATATAAACAGTCGTCAGGTATGTTTATATCAACGGCAGTAAACCTAGAACAGTCTACAATATAAACAGTCGTCAGGTGTGTTTATATCCACAGTGGTAGTAGACTTACAGCAGTCTACAATATAAACAGTCGTCAGGTGTGTTTATATCCACAGTGGTAGTAAACCTAGAACAGTCTACAATATAAACAGTCGTCAGGTGTGTTTATATCCACAGTGGTAGTAGACCTAGAACAGTCTACAATATAAACAGTCGTCAGGTGTGTTTATATCCACAGTGGTAGTAGACCTAGAACAGTCTACAATATAAACAGTCGTCAGGTGTGTTTATATCCACAGTGGTAGTAACCTAGAACAGTCTACAATATAAACAGTCGTCAGGTGTGTTTATATCCACAGTGGAGTAAACCTAGAACAGTCTACAATATAAACAGTCGTCAGGTGTGTTTATATCCACAGTGCAGTAAACCTAGAACAGTCTACAATATAAACAGTCGTCAGGTGTGTTTATATCCACAGTGGTAGTAAACCTAGAATAGTCTACAATATAAACAGTCGTCAGGTGTGTTTATATCCACAGTGGTAGTAGAAACCTTAGAACAGTCTACAATATAAACAGTCGTCAGGTGTGTTTATATCCACAGTGGTAGTAAACCTAGAACAGTCTACAATATAAACAGTCGTCAGTGTGTTTATATCCACAGTGGTAGTAAACCTAGAACAGTCTACAATATAAACAGTCGTCAGGGGTTTTTTATATCCACAGTGGTAGTAAACCTAGAACAGTCTACAATATAAACAGTCGTCAGGTGTGTTTATATCCACAGTGGTAGTAACCTAGAACAGTCTACAATATAAACAGTCGTCAGTGTGTTTATATCCACAGTGGTAGTAAACCTAGAACAGTCTACAATATAAACAGTCGTCAGGTTGTTTATATCCACAGTGGTAGTAAAACCCAGAACTCTACAATATAAACGTCGTCAAGGTGTGTTTATATCCACAGTGGAGTAAACCTAGAACAGTCTACAATATAAACAGTCGTCAGGTGTGTTTATATCCACAGTGGTAGTAACCTAGAAAGTCTACAATATAAACAGGGGCAGGGGTGTTTATATCCACAGTGGAGTAAACCTAGAAAGTCTACAATATAAACAGTCGTCAGGTGTGTTTATATCCACAGGGTAGTAACCTAGAAAGTCTACAATATAAACAGTCGTCGGGTGTTTATATCCACAGGGTAGTAAACCCAGAAAGTCTACAATATAAACAGTCGGGGTGTGTTTATATCCCCAGGGGAGTAAAACTTAAAACAGTCACAATATAAACAGTCGCAATGTGTTTTTTATCCACAGGGAGTAAACCTAGAACAGTCTACAATATAAACAGTCGTCAGGTGTGTTTATATCCAAGTGGGAAAATAAACCTAGAAAGTCTACAATATAAAAAGTCGTCAGGTGTTTATTCCCGTGGAGAACCCGGTTCTTAAACTGTAATGAACAACCCCTTTTAAAAAAAACCGAAAAAGTTCAATTAAACATCCATTGGTTTTTACCCGCGGCGAAAAAGAAAAGTTAAATTAAAAAGTCTAGGGTTTTTAACCACATGGATAATAAACACACTTAAACTCTAGGGTGTTTTAATTTAAAATGCTTAAATCCCAAATTTTGGGGTTTTTAAACCCCTTTTATATAAAAAATAGTGTTTTTATTTTGAAATTCTCCCTGTGGATTAAAAACCTGAACTGAAATTTAGATTTCTGGTTTTTCACGTGATATAAAACATACCGATATTTTGGCCGTTTACTACCACTGTGATATAAACACCTGACGC